>PVIY010010540.1:0-68308 GCA_004026745.1 Myrmecophaga tridactyla | reverse complement strand
AGACTTTCCTGTGAAGTCTCTGAGGTCTGTTTTTCTTATCCTGCCCAGTATGTGGCGCGTCTGCCTTTGGGTCGCACCAGCAAAAGATGTTGCGGCACTTTTAACTTTGGAAGACTCTCCCTGCTGGGGGCGTGGTGGAGACGGAGGAGAGGTTGTAGGCTGGTTTTAATGGCTTCAAATTGCCAAGCCCTGGGGTCTGAATTCCTTGAGGGAGAGATTCCACCTGAGTTGGGCTTCACCCCTCCCCTGGGGAAGGCACAGGTGGGAGACAGCCCTGAAAGCAGCCGTTTCTGCCTATGCCTGGGGCAGTTGCAGCCCAAGAAGTCCCGCTGCTGAATCCAGAGGCTGCCAAGTCTCCATAGAAACACAGCCGCTAAAACCTCCGTTTCCTCCCCTTTCCTCTTTTTCCGTGGCCCAATGAGCAGCCTCCGCCTTGACCAGGTTTAGAGTCTGTTTCCTTTCCCCTCTGGGAAGCCGCCTGTGGGTGAGGGGTGCCAGGCGCCCGCCACCCTGGCTTGGGGAACTCACGGTTCTGGGGGGCTCGCAGCCGGTCCAGCTGGTCCAAACTGGGGTGCGCTGTGTGTCTGGTCACTGACGTGGCTCCGGGAGCTGTTCTGTACTGTTTCTGCTTATTTAGTAGTTGTTCTTAAGGACGAACTAAATCACGCACATTGCTAAGCTGCCATCTTGGCCCCTCCTCCCTTGAGTTGTCGTGTAGATCTGTTTTAATGTTTGTAGAGGGTTATGTGTACACAGATGTACAGTGTATTATTTTCATATATTTTTACATGTCTCATATATGATACTTGTAATTTAGATTACATCTAAAATTTGAAATAACATTTTTTAAATACATGAACAAACAGTGGACGTAGAAAGTAAAAATAGATATTTTTGCAAATATTTCTCATTTGCAAAAAGCATGGACTGACTTTCTACATTCATATTAGTAATAATTTATATTCTACTTCAATCTAAAATTGCTTGAACTGTATTACATCCAATTAAACCTGTATTAGTTTACTAATAAAGCATGTGAAGAGCTGATTACATAATTAAGATTAGAATCTTAACTATTTTTTTTTAATCCTGCGTTTTCTCAAAAGCTAGTTGTTAACATCAAAGCCACTTCATGCCTCCCAAGATAAATTATACATTACTGGATATCTAGCACAGCAGCCTGCTTAATTCAGGGCCCTCAATAAGACACACACCACTGCCTCTTCCTTGGGCTAATTATTTGCGTTGTCAGTCTCCAGCAATGGAAGTATTACTGGTATCAGAAAAACTAGGCTTAGATTGACATTTCTATTGCTGAAACATCAATTAACTCCATCTTTTCCCTGAGTTATTTGCTTTAGGCACCTCCCCTATACACTCACGCATGCACACACACACACACACACACACACTCATTTATAGACCAGTGTGGGAAAAATGCCACAAACAGAATGATTTCAAATTAGACAAATGGGAATTCAAATGACTGTGCAAGTGTCGCAGTTTTTAAAACTGAACCAACAGCCTCAGGGAGATAGAGCTACCCACACACGCCTGGGCTGAGGGCACAAGGGGAATCAACAGAAGAAGAAATGGCAGCAATTTTCTCTGTTCACCCCCACGTTCAGAGAGAGGAAACTATTTCACTGTACCACTTCTGGGAACATCAGCAAGCAAAGGCTGCAATGGGGGCACAGTTGCTAAAGAGGAAGGCAGTGACTTTAATTCTCAAACAATATTGTGCACATTTGTTTACTGAGAAGACAGGTTCCTAAGTGCATGGCTAAGAAGAAGGGGTTCAGAGCAGAATAAACAGGAAATCTTCTCATGAGAGAGTACAGTCAGTGCCTGGCCTGCTGATAGAGTGTGGCCAGTGCTGAGATACCGATTCCCTCCCTCGAAGGATGGGAGAACACAAGAACTGGCCGAAGCAGCATGAAGCAGGGTCAAAGGGGCGATTGTGCGGAGCTTTGAGATTCACCAGTCCCTCCCTTTTGGAATTTACTGCCAGAATAAGAAGCCAGGGAAGAATTTCATCAATTCACCAATCCTCCCAGAGTCTCAGTGAAAGAAGACTGCCCCAAGCCCTGACTGGGCTTTTAATCCATATGTTCTACCCGTCTGTCAATAAGTTAGATAAAAAGAGTATCAGACACAAGGTTTTCACAATCACACAGTCACATTGTGAAAGCTGTATCATTATACAATCATCTTCAAGAAACATGGCTACTGGAACACAGCTCTACAGTTTCAGGCACTTCCCTCCAGCCTCTCCATTACACTGTAGCTAAACAGGTGATATCTATTTAATGCATAAGAATAACCTCCAGGATAACCTCTCGACTCTGTTTGGAATCTTTCAGCCATTGACACTTTATTTTGTCTCATTTTGCTCTTCCCCCTTTTGGTCGAGAAGGTTTTCTTAATCCCTTGATGCTGAGTGCCAGCTCATTCTAGGATTTCTGTCCCATGTTGCCAGGAAGGTCCACACCCCTGGGAGTCATGTCCCACATAGAGAGGGGGAGGGCAGTGAGTTTGCTTGTTGTGTTGGCTGAGAGAGAGAGAGGCCACATCTGAGCAACAGAACAAGTTCTCTTGGGGGTGACTCTTAAGCCTAATTTTAAGTACGGTTAGCCTATCCTTTGCGGGGTTAGGTTTCATATGAACAAACCCCAAGATTGGGGGCTCAGCCTATTGCTTTGGTTGTCCCCACTGCTTGTGAGACTATCAAGAATTCTCCACTTGGGGAAGTTGAATTTTCCCACTTCCTCACCATTCCCCCAAGGGGACTTTGAAAATACTTTTTTATTCACTGTTAAAATCACTCTGGGATTTATCGGGGCACTACTCTGAACAAACCTACAAAATCTCATGCCCTACTCAAGGTTCCATGTACTTATGGTGTTCAGTTAAGCTGTCCACATAAGTTATATTAGGAAATGCACTAGTCAAAATTTAAATTTTGTACCAAATAAACATCTTTTGCTTTAGTCTCACACATAAAGTTTTTCTATTTTCAACACCCTGCATTATTGACATTCCTTTGTTCTTCCTCATGCAAAAACATTTTAAAATTTGTACATTTAGTCACTATCACTATACACTCTAGGCATCCCTAGATTACACGATCTCAGTCTTTATCGTATATCTTTCCTTCTGATTTCATTTGTGCCCCCAGGCCTCCTCCCTCTGTCATTCTCACATTCAGCTTCATTCAGTGTTCTAACATTATTGTATTATAGTTAGGTAGCATTGTGCTATCCATTTCTGAATTTTTTTTTTTTAATTTGCATATGGGCAGGAGGCACCAGGGATCGAACTCCAGACTTCCAGCACGGCAGGTCGGAGCTCTGCCTGCTGAGCCACGGCAGCCACCCCCATTTCTGAATTTTTACAATCAGTCCTGTTGCACAATCTGTATCCCTTCAGCTCCAATTACCCAATATCTACCCTATTTCTATCTCCTGATGGTCTCTGTTCCCAGCTGAAATTCTCCAAGTTCATTCACCAATATCAGTTCATATCAGTGAGACCATACAGTATTTGTCCTTTTGTTTCTGGCTAATCTCACTCAGCATAATGTCCTTAAGGTCCACCCATGTTGTTACATATTTCATAACTTTATTCTGTCTTATAGCTGCGTAATATTCCATCGTATGTATATACCACAGCTTGTTTAGCCACTCATCTGTTGATGAAAATTTGGGCTGTTTCCATCTCTTGGCAATTGTAAACAATGCTGCTATAAACATTGGAAATATTGGTGTGCAAATGTCTGTTTGTGTCCTTGCCCTCATGTCCTCTGAGTAGATACCTAGCAACGGTATTGCCGGGTCATATGGCAATTCTATACTTAGCTTTCTGAGGAACCACCACACTGCCTTCCACAGCGGTTGTACCATTTGACATTCCCACCAACAGTGGATAAGTGTTAGGCTGAGCTTTTAAATGAATGAATGAATGAATGAATGAATGAATGGCAACCTCAGACCTCAAATAATACAATTACCTCATTGTACAAAGGAAGAAACGGCAACGTTGCTGTTTCTGAAGCTCATACCTCAAGTGTGCAATTCACCCTTCTTTGCCATGGAAGTTAGCTGAGTCCCTGGTCAATTTTTCTCAGCCACAGAAGGCTTGGGCTCCTGGCTCACCATCTACTGCTTCAGCTCTAGTCTCACCATCACCTTGGATGAATGTGATGTCCACATGAATGGCTGATCCCAACCTTTTGGTCCCTTGACCTCTCCACCCCCAATAATGTCCTTTATCTCACCACCCTTCCCGTAGTCACACCCTGGGCCTCGTCTTCTCCCAAAATCTACATCCAATATCTCCAGCATCAGCATCTTGCTGCCTCTCCTCCCAGCTTACTTGCTCAGTTATCATCACCATTGCTTGTCTACACTGGAAGCTCTCCGTCACTGACTCCTTTTTCTCCAAGCCATCCATCCTTTCCTTTCATTTTCCACCTTATCCATGGACCATCAATCAAATAATATCCTCAGCAATATTTGAAACGTCCCCCCTTCAAGTTTTTCATCCTCCTCACTTTGATGAATTCAACTACTTGCTTTATCTGCAGCTGCACTTTCCAAGGAAACACTGCATGTCAGGGCAGAGGAGGTGATCCATGACCACCAACCAGCTCCAACGAGGACACCAACCTGGTCGACAATCCTACTACGTTTCTCTCGTTAGCTCATTCTCCCACTTGCTTTGGTGACTACTCCACACTCTCTCTGTGCTCCTCATACTTCCGACCCTCACCCCCAACATTCCCTCACCCAGAAGATGGCCTCATATCCTACTTCTCAGAGAAAACAGGTAACATCAGATGGAAACTCCACTACCTTTGCCCTTGCCATACCTATAAACCAAGTACATCCACACTTACCTGCTCTCCCTTATCCTTTTAGAGCCACAGGCTGTTTGACTGTGCAGTATTAATTTTCCCTCTTTGTTCTTGTATATGAGACTACTTCTCTTTAACCCTAACTTTCTCATCAACATCTAAACATACCAAACTCTCTCCTATTTTTAAAAGATTCCTCCAGAACCAGAACCCCATATGCCTCTCTGGCTACTGAACTACCCCAGTACTTCTTTAACAGCAGAAGCAAGCCAAAATTTATCTCCATTCCTCTCCTTTTTACTCATTCTCCACTTGGGTTCTTCTGTCATCCTAAGACAACTCATGCAAAGGTCACCAATGATGCCACTGTTGCAAAAAGTCAATGGATATAGTTTAGTCCTCAAATTACTTCAAAAGACTCGAACTTTCAGCAGCATATTGAAACTTGTGATCATCTGCCTTCTTCAACGCTCCCATTCTTTGAATTCTGGGTGCGATGCTCTATTTTCCGCTTGCCTCTGACCACTCTCTTCTCTCCTTTCTCAGCTTATCTCCTCTGCTTGGCCATTCTCTGATGAGTTCTTCCAAGTCAAGGTCCTCTTTTCTTCTTCCTCTATACTTTTTCCCTAGGGGACTTCACCTAGGCTCCATGATTTTAACCAGTGACATGATATCTTCAATTGGCTGTCAAAAAGACAGTACATGTTCAATATTCCCAACACCTTGCTAGGTTTTTTTTGCACTCTTTCCCACCAAATTTGACAAAATGTAACAGAAAGAAATCCAAAGTGTCCTATCTCAGTAACTGATATTCCCAAATGAAAGAAACAGTGGGAATTCTTAAAACCTCTGACTCCATCACCACCATTGCCCGTATCCTAACCAAATCCAAGTCTTTGGAAATTCTTCTTGAACCTTCCACTAATTTCTCATTTTACTGGCAACTCCGTGATAAAAGAAGCCATCCTTCCTTGCCTGGAAAAGAGTGATCAGGGAGGCAAGGACTTTACAAGATTGGTAGCAAGATCATCCTAATCCTTCCCTGCATCTCTCCATTCTCATCTTGCGTCTCTCTCACTCTCTTTTTTGATCACTATGTTTCAGTCTCACTGTTCTTTCATTCCTTGAACATAACAAAATCCTTTCTACCCACAGGACATCTGCATTTACTGTTGCCTCCACCTAGAATCCTTTCCAGGCCTCTCCCCTACCACATTCCAACTAGGTTCTTTGTATGATTTGGTTCTCAGCTTCAGTGTCACATTCCAGAAAGGTCTTCTTGGCCCACGCTATCTAGATTTACCCCTCCCCACTAGTCTCTATCTCAGCCCCTATTCATTTCCTGCATAGATCTTATCACATTAGCAAACATTTTACATATTTGCTATGAATTTGATCTTTGGTTTGTCTCCCGTACTAGAATGTAAGTTTCAAGAAGGCAAGGGCTGCATCTGATTTGGTTTTCATTACATGTGCAGGCTGAGCTCCCACCACACTCTTCCAATCAATTCTTCACAACTAGCATCACAGGAAGGATCTTGGCACATGATGCTCCCTTGGTTCCAAATCCTTTTTTCCATCTCTATATGTGCCTGGTTAAACTCCTACTCATGCTTCAGATATGTGAACACCTGGCACCTCCATAGTGAAGGCTTCCCTGACCCTCAGACCAGGTCAGGCCCCTATTGCACCTTCTCATGGCACAACAATCCTCACTTGTAGCACTGGGGCAGGCTAGTGCAGGGACGTGAGAGGGGCAAGAAAACACTGTGAAGCAGCCTGTTCTAGTTTGCTAGCTTCCATACACCAGAAACGGAATGGTTTTTAAAAAGGGGAATTTAATAAGTTGCTAGTTTACAGTTCTAAGGCTGAGATAATGTCCCAATTAAAGCAAGTCTTTAGAAATGTCCAATCAAAGGCATCCAGAGAAAGATACCTTCGTTCAAGAAGGCCGATGAAGTTCAGGGTTCCTCTCTCATCTGGAAGGGCACATGGCGAACATGGCATCATCTGCTAGCTTTCTCTCCTGGCTTCCTGTTTCATGAAGCTCCCCAGGAGGCATTTTCCTTCTTCATCTCCAAAGGTCACTGGCTGGTAGACTCTCTGCTTCTTGTGGCTTTGTCATTCTCTGCTCTCTCAGAAATCTCTCTTTCTCCAAAATGTTTCCTCTTTTATAGGGCTTCAGAAACTAATCAAGACTAACCCAAATGAGTCCAGCTAATCCAGTTTAATAACCACTCTTGATTAAATCACATCTCCAGGGAGATGATCTAATTACAGTTTCAAACATTCAATACTGAATAGGGATTAGAAGAAACAGTTGACTTTACAAAATGGGATTAGGATTAAAAAAATGGCTTTTCTAGGGTACATACATCATTTCAAACCAGCACAGAGCCCTTAAAGCACTGACATTTAATCAAGGTCAAGAGGGTCCATCCTGCACAGATACCCTGCCTGGGGGCTACCCCCACACACAAAATTCCTGGCAGCAGCAGGCTGGCCCAAACATACTACCTACCACTAGGTACTGACCTGGAGAGAAGGGAGGTGGCAGAAAGAGCCCCAAACAAGGAAGAGGGGGGAGCAAGTAAAGCTTATCTATAAAAGCAGATGGCCCAATATTGCCAGGGCCTCTTGCCTCTCACCCCTCTTTTCTTGAGACTGTCTGCATGTTCCTTTTCAACATGAGTACGTAATAAACTTTCTGCCTGCTTCCTCTACATTATGCTGTGCCCTTGAATTCTTTCTCGCAGCACGGTCAAGAACCTAGACCCAAATCTGGCAACACTATCACAGCTAAACTGTTATACTTGATTTTGCAATCATTTGGTCAATGTCTATCTCTCCCACTAAACTGTAAGCCCACCAAGGCAAGAAGCATATCTACCTCTGATCACCATCACTATTGTATTCCAGTGACTAGCACAGTGTTGAGCACAGAGTAGCTACTTAAAATTGTTTGTCCAGAGTTACACTGCTTATTACAGGCCAGACTGGGGCAAGAACACAAGTTTTCCAACTGTGTGTGTGGGTGCACATGTGCACACATTTGCAAGCATGTGCAAGTATAATTGTGTTAGTTTCTTAGGGCTGCCATGACAAGTAACATAAACTTACTGACTTAAAACAAAAGAAATTTATCTTCTCACAGTTCTGGAAGCCAGAATTCTGAAGTCAAGGGGTCAACTGGGCCATGCTCCCTCTGAAGATAAGTGGATAGAAGTGCTCCCTCTATCTTCTAGTGGTTGCCAACAACCCTTGGCACTCCTTGGCTTGTAGACACCTCTCTCCAATCTCTGCTTCCATCTTCACATGGCCATCTTCCCTATGTGTGTGCCTCCTCCGTAATCTCCAAATTTCTCTCTTCTTGTAAGCATCATTCATTGGATTTAGGGCCCACCCTAACCCAAGCCCTATTTACAAATAAGGTCAAATTCACAGGTTTCAGAGATTTAGCCTTGGCCATACTGTTTGGGGACTACTATTCAATCCACAACAAAACACACATTAAAAATGTATAAATACATTTGTCCAATTCAAAGAACAAAGAAAAAAAGAATACTTGTGTCCACCCAGATTCAACAATAAATGATCACTTCTTCCTTAGAAGCTTCTGTATGCCTCTCCTCAGTAGTACACCCCTCCCTGTTCTCAGTGGTAACCACCACCCAAAATTTGACTTAACCATGTTCTTGTTTTTTGTTACGAGATCTATCTTTAGATAATTACAAGCAAGTTTTAACTCCATATAAATTGCAACCAAACTGCATATATTCTTCTGTGAATTGTGGATTTTGTTTTGTTTTTGTCTAACATTATGTTTTGAGTTTCTCTCATATTGATGTGTACAGCTATAGATAAAATTTCTGCTGCAATGTAGTCATTCTATTTTATAAGAATATCACAATTTCTTTATTCCTTCAGCACAGGGTAGACAGTTGGGTTGTTTCCAGTTTTTTTGCCATTTGAAACAATGCTGCAATGGACATTCGCATACTCCGTCTCCTGAATGAGTGCTTCTCTGCAGGTATATACCTCGGAGTAGAATCACCAGGGTCTATGGCATGCACACGTGAGCCTCTGTTGGTGCATCTGATATCTCCTATGTGACTCCTCAGATTTTCTCAGCCTCACCTGTCTCTGGGAAACTTAGCCTCAAGATTACACCCTCTTCTCCTCTCAGCCTGCCAAACTGCCTACAGATCTCAGACTTGTCAGCCCCTATAATCATGTGATCCACTTCTTTACAGTAAATCTCTTAATATATTTGTATGTACATATATACTGTTGGTTGATTCTCCAGAGAGAGAATGTTCCTTTGGCAACCCACTCTGTGTGAGCTTTGCCCAGCTGCCACCAGTGGGGCCAACTTCATGCCGTCTCTGGCTTAGCCTGCTACTAGGTCTATCTCCATCAGACTCAGATGAATTGCTATGCTGCTGGCTGAGGAAATTGGCCTCCCATCTGTTGGAGGGGACAGATGAAACCCGAAAGAATAGGGAGGTCAATCCCTACAAGGCAAACATTGGACAACACAATGCAGTAACCCCTAAGAGTCAGGAAGCAAATGAGATGACCCCTACAATTGGCACAGATGCCAGAGACCCACCTGAGTTGAAATGGAGTTGGGAGACCAAGAAGGGGAAGTTGTACACATTTTAAAGCACAAAATGCTATTGAGGGAAATTAAAATGAGAGATACAAAGTGTTCATGGAGCAGAAGATTCAATATTGGTAATTTGTCAATTCTCCCAAATTGATCTATAGATTCTACACAATACCAATCAAAATCTCAGCAGACTTTTCTGTAGAAATTCAGAAGCTGGTTCTGAAATATATGGAAATACAACATGTCTAGAATAGTTAAATCAACTTTGGCAAATTGAAAATTCAAGTCTTTAATGTACCTGATTTCAAGAACTTTTATAAAGTTATAGTTATGAAGACAGTCTGGTATTGGAGTAAAAATGGAAAAATAGGTCAGTAAAAAAGAACAGATTTAGAAACAGGCTCTCACATATATGATCAATTGATTTTCAACAGAAGTGCAAAGGCAATTCAATGGAAAAATTACAGTCTTTCTAAAAAATACTTTTCAAACAAGTAGGCATTCATATGTGGGGAAAAAAAAAAACACCCTCGATCCAAATCTCACACCATATACAAAAATTGGCTCAAGTTGAATCATAGACCTAAATGTAAAAACCTAAAGCATAAAAGTTCTATAAGAACACAAAGAAGAAGATCATTGTGACCTCAGTTAGGCAAAGATTTTAGATACAACACCAAAAGCATGATCTATGAAAAAAAAAAGTAAATTGGACATCATCAAAATTCATAACTTCTAGCAATTAAAAGAAAAAAAATCTAGGAATAAATTTAACCAAGAATGTAAAGGACTTACATTTGCCATAGCTATGAAACGTTGCTAAATCAAAAAAGAACTAAATAAATGAAAGGACTTACTGCATTTGTGGATTTGAAGACTAAATATTGTTATGATGTTAATTCTACCTAAAGAGATTTAAAGATTCAATGCATTCCCAATCAAAACTCTGACAGTCTTCTTTGCCAAACTGGAAAAACCAGTCATCAAATTAATATGGAAAGATAAGGGTCCCTGAATAGCTAAAGTCACATTGATCAAAAAAAATGAAATTAAGAAACTCATACTTTCTGATTTTAAAACTTATTACAAAGCCACAGTAACCAAAACAGCATGGTACTGGGCAGTGCAATGGTGGCTCAGGGACAGAATTCTTGCCTGCCGTGCCAGAGACCCAGGTTCTATTCCTGGAGACTGCCCATGCCAACAAACAAACAAACAAACAAAAAGCCAGCATGATAACAACACAAGGACAAACATATAGATCAACAGAATCAAATCAAGAGTTCAGAATTAAACCTTAAGTCCACTTAATGGGGAAATAATAGTCTTTAAAAAGTAATGCTGGGAAAACTGAATTTCCATAGGCAAAAAAAATTAAAGTAAATCACTACCTCACACCATGTACAAAAAGGAACTCAAAATTGATCAAAGACCTAAATATAAGAACCAAAATTATAAAACTATTAGAAGAAAACATAGGTAAGCATCTTCAGGATCTTGTGTTAGACAATGGTTTCTAGACTTTACACCAAAAGCACAAGCAACAAAAGAAAAAAGTGATAAATGAGACTTCATTAAAATTCAAATTTTTTGTGCATGAAAATACATGTGACAATATAGACATACCTTGAAGACATCATATTGAGTGAAATAAGCTAGGATAATTAGAATAAGTAAATTCATAGAATCTGAAACTAGATTGCAGGTTACTAGGACCAGGGTGGGGGCAGGAAATGGGGAGTTAATGGTACAGGATTTCTGTTTGGAGTGATGGAAAAGTTTTGGTAATGGATGATGGTGATGGTAGCACAACACTGTGAATGTAATTAACACTACTGAATTACATATTTAAATGTACTTAAAATGGGAAATTTTAGATAGTATATATGCTAGTAGAAAAAAATTTAAAAAGAAAAACATAGGACTCTACAACACAAGCTGTGAACTCCAATATATATTATGAGCTATAATTTATATAATAATAATGATAATATCGTTGCATTAATTATAACAAAGATAGCACAATAATAAAGGTGTTAATAGGGAAAACTGAGTGTGTGAACATGTGGGGACTCTTTGCTTTCTGCAAGATTTACCTGTCAACCTACATCTTTTCTAATAACAAATAAATTAATTTAAAAAATAAGGAATTTCTGTTCTTTGAAAGACATTGTTTAGATAATGAAAAGATGAGCCAGAAACTGGGAGAAAATATTTCTAAATCATATAACCAATAATGGAACTGTATCCAGTATTAAGAACTCTCAAAATGCAATAATATGACAATAAACCCAATAAAAATGAGAAAAAAATGAATAGGCATTCCAGCAAAGAAGATATAAAGAGGATAAATAAGCAACTGAAAAGATGCTCAACATCATTAGTCATAAGAAAACTTGAGATACGACTTGAGATATAAAATCATGAAACATAATTGCACACTTGTTAGAATGGCTAAAATTTTAAAAAATTGTCACATCAAGCATTGTCAAAGATGCAGAGCAACCACAACTCTCATATACCGCTGGTGAAAATGCAGAATGGTACAAAAACTTTGGGAAACAGTTTGACAGTTTCTTAAAAAGTTAAATATATACGTACCATGTGAATTCGCTTAGGTATGAACCCAAGAGAAAAGAAAGCATATGTCCACACAAAGGCTTGTCATGAATGCTCACAAATAAAGCAGCTTCATTTGTAAAAGCCAAATGTCCATTAACAGATGGCTGGATAAATAATGAAATATAAGCAATAAAAAGGCCTGAACTTATGATACGTGCAAAATCATAATGAACTTCAACATAATTACAGTGGGTGAAATAAGTCAGACAAAAGCAGTGTATACTGATGATTCCCTCCATATTAAATTCTACAAAATACAAATTAATCTACAGCAACAGAGAACAGATCAGTGCCTGGAAATGGGTATAAGAGAGGGAAATGAGGACATGTTTGGGAGTGATCCATATATCTTGATATATTTGGTAATGGTTTCGTAGGTGTCTACATAGGTTAAAACTTATCAAATTTTATACTTTAAATGCATGCATTTTATTGTACATCCATTAGACCTCAAAAAATTTTTAAATGTAGAAATTTTTAAAAAAGGAAACCATTCCTGGATACAGTATGTGTAAACTTATGGTTGTTTAAATAGAAAAAATAATCATTTTCAAAAGACCTAATTTGTGTGTTAATCACAGATTCATAAAACAGATTTGAAAAACCAAGAATGAATGTGGATTGTTCCATTATTCACTATACTAGAGAGGAATGGAACAGCAGAAACCACAATGGACCTCTGCGCCTTGCTTTTTAGCCATAAATTGGGAATAACACCTGCCTAGAAGAATCAGATGAGGATTAAATGAATTGACTCTCCAAGTTTGCATGTTTCCTTCCCAAATTCTCCAAGGCAGCCACTTGTCATCTGAACTAAATCAAACAGAAAACTAAAAGTTACAATGTATATTGTGTCCTGTTAATGTTGGTTTACAGATTTTTTGCACAGGTAGATTATGTTGCTACAAAATCATATAACTGGAAGGATCCTTGAGAATCTAATTATTCTCATTCTGTGGCCCAATCCATCTAATCAGAAATAGATATCTGTCCCTCTGAAGTTTATATATCTTTCTAACAAAATTCTCTTATACTGTTTTGAAGTTTGTGGACTTCTGCTGCCCATGAAGATGGAGAACAAGCCAGAAACTGACCTGTGGTAGGCAGGATAATGTCCCCCACCACCCCCCAAGCGTCCATGCCCTAATCTCCAGGACCTATGAACATGTTTCCTTGCATGGCAAAGAGGACTTTACAGATATGATTAGGTTAGGGGTTTGGGGAGGGGAAGGTTATACTGCATAATCTGGGTGCACCCAACTTATAAGGGTCCTTATGAGGGAAAGAGGAAGGCAGCAGAGGTAGAGAAGGAGATGTCATGAGGCAAGCAGAGGTCACAGTGATTCGGTTGCTGGCTTTGGAGACGAGGAAGGGAAGACAGAAGCCATGGAATGCAGGTGGCCTCTAGAAGTTGGATTAGGCAAGAAAACAGACTTTCCCCTAGAGCCTCCAGATAGGAATGCAGCTACTCTTCATTTTAGTCCAGTGAAACCCATTTCGGACTTCTGATCCCCAGGACTGTAAGATAATGTACCATGTCATTTTAAGCTATTAAATTTGTGGCAATTTGTTACAGCAGCAAGAGGAAATCAACACATAACCCTTCTACAAATAGTTCAAAAACTGCCCATAAAGGTCCTCCAACCTGTTCTCTTCCAGAATGAGTATTCCAATTCCTACAGGTCTCAAAGGGGCTACATCAATGTGTTCAGTTATCTTTGTGGCTTTCCACTGAACTTTCCCCACATTCTTCAAGTCCTTCTTTAACAATGAAGCTTAGATATGGACAAAGCACCTGCTAATATGGACTTGACCAGGGTTGGAAATAATGGAAGGAGCACCTTTTCATGCATTCCCCCTATCAAGAATTCTAACTGCCAAAGGGATAAGCGCGTTGATTTTTCCTCTTGGGGAAAAGCAACTTATTTGAATGTCTATGCCTGTCTCACTATCTTTTATTCTTCTCACAGAGTTAAATTCTTTGTTCTCAGTTGCAAATTAATAACACCATGTAGTACTGTCTTCATTTCCCCACCTGATTCCACCTTTGTAGTTTTTCTCAGCGGTTTTTGCTAGGGATCATAATTGTCTAATCATATAACATGGTTGCTTATAAACAAGAAAATTATATTAAAGATGGAAATATATGACATCCTATATTAATCTCAAATGGAATAACCGTCAGCCTCAAGAATGCCTTTGTTTTGGGTTGCAAACTGTGGCCTTCTTTTAAGGCCACTTGCTAAAGCTGGCCACTTGTATTTGCTCTCCACCCAGGCATGATTCATTTCAAACTAGGGGTGTAATCAATGTTCTAAAAATAAGTTAGGGCGGGCCACGGTGGCTCAGCAGGCAAGAATGCTTCCCTGCCATGCCAGAGGACCCGGGTTCGATTCCCGGTGCCTGCCCATGTAAAAAAAAAAAAAAGTTAGAAAAACTAACAGGTTTAAAAACCAAGACCTGGTGGGGTTCATGTTAAAGTCAAGCCCAATTAAACATGATTCATCAAAAGAAAGCTCGGAACCCTATGTGGATCTGATGAAACTAAACTGGAAAAACAACCTCAATGCTACTGATATTTGTGTGTGTTTGTGAGAAGTGTTCGGCACTCTTTATTGCATATCATATCTAAACCACACCAAAATGCCTTTTTAAATAGGCAACATTTCAGATGATAAAATTCAGGGAATTTTAATTAGACTGACAAATTAAGACCAAAAAGATACAGTGGACAGAGCTACTTTATTTTCAGCACCTGCTTTTAACCAGGCTGAGGAGCACCCATTGAAACCCAGGGGTGTCTTGCTCTGTTCTACCAGACAGTAAAGGGATTTCCCTTGTATTCAAATATAGTCTGGGCTGGTTTGAAAGGATGTATGTACTCTAGAAAAGCCATGTTTTAATCCTAATCCCATTTTGTAAAGGCAGCTGTTTCTTCTAATCCCTATTCAGTATTATATGTTTGAAACTGTAATTAGATCATCTCCCTGGAGATGTGATTTAATCAAGAGTGGTTGTTAAACTGGATTAAGTGGAGGCGTGTCTCCACCCATTTGGGTGGGTCTTGATTAGTTTACTGGAATCCTATAAAAGAGAAAACATTTTGGAGAAAGTGGGAGATTTGAAGAGAGCAAAACAACATAACCACAAGAAGCAGAGAGTCCACCAACCAGCAATCTTTGGAAATGAAGAAGGAAAATGCCTCCCAGGGAGCTTCATGAAGGGAAGCCAGGAGAGAAAGCTGACAGATGATGCCATGTTCGTCATGTGTGCTTCCAGTCAAGAGAGAAACCCTGACTGTGTTCCCAATGTGCCTTCTCACTTGAGAGAGAAACCCTGAACTTCATTGGCCTTCTTGAATCAAGGTATCTTTCCCAAGATGCCTCTGATTGGACATTTCTATAGACTTGTTTTAACTGGGACATTTTCTCAGCCTTAAAACTGTAAACTAGCAACTTATTAAATTCCCCTTTTAAAAGCCATTCTGTTTCTGGTATATTGCATTCCGGCAGCTAGCAAACTAGAACATAGTCATAAAACCAGTTATATGAATCTAAATATAAAATCAATCTCCTATAGATTATGAGTTGGCACCCAACATCTCTGTGAAAAGGTGAACACTACTGATTCAACCTAGCCTCAAGTCCAATCATATCTTTAGAAAGGGAAAACAGTGATAGCACTTCTGGAACCAGAATTACTATCAAAATTTAAAAAGCTTGATCATATTCATTTAACTATAAGCTAATCTCATTTAACTTGGGACCGTCCAACAAAAGTATCCAATCAGCCATTCATGACCTGAATTCTGGTGTATGAGATCAATTTAAATACATGTAAAAAAGTCACAAGACATCTGTTTTATAATAAATAATGCAGTGGCCAACTATTGCTCATTAGTAGCTATTTTGAGATAAGCTGTCAAGTCTTCCCCTTTTCCCTTCTTCTTAATGCCAGCAAAGATCATTTCTATTCCAGGGATGTACTTCTTGGGATTCTCCAAATACTCCATTGGTTATCTCCTCTTCCCAAGTGATGGCTTTGTTCTTGTTGGCATCTGTGTAAGAGAGTCCCCTGGCCTGATCTGCCTTCCATCCAGAGAGGTCCTGCAGATCTGGCCCAGTCTTGTGCTGTGCTTCCCTTTCCATGGTGTGGTACAGGGTACACTTCTGGACAAAAATCTTCTTGCCCTTCTCAGTATCACCCCTTTTGAATTTCCTCTCTCAAAGCACCCCATAGGAAAGTCCCCACTCAGAAGATGGGCATCTTGCTCTCTTGCTACTGACATTTTGACGGGACAATTCTTTGTCATGGGGCTGCCCTGTGCATTATGGGATATTCAGCAGCATCCTTGGTCTCTACCCACTGGATACCAGTAGCCCCCCCACCCCCTCAGACACACAGTCAGGACAATCAAAAACATCTCCAGACATTGCCAAATGTTCTCTGGGCGGGGGGGTACTCGCTCCCTCCCCTTCTACCCCCATATTGAGAACCACGTAGTTAAACTAACTCATTTGCTTTAAAAGGTTCAAAGCAAATACCTAGTAACAATCGCCTGATGTGAATTTTACCTTTAATCTGCCTTATAGACCTAAAATGTAGGACTTGGTTACAAATTATTTTCAACATAAGTCTGAGATCTGTGGGGGGAAAAGTCTATTGCTGCTATTAAAATCCTACTCTTCTGATTCCAAAAGTCAGTGCTATTTTCATCAAAATTATGTCAGGTAGCATTTCTATGTTTGTTTCTTTATAGTCAGAGACTCCAAATTGGAAAAGCTAGTTGAAGAAAAAATAAAAGCACTCACTAGTTCCTCCTTGGAACCATGGAGAGCACTGAAGAGAAGAAAAAGAAGCTTTCTGCTGTGCTGGAAACCCTGAAGAAAAAGCGAGGGAACTTCCCAGAACTGAAAATCAAGCACCTGAGAGAAGTTTGCCCAAAAGATACTTCGAAAGGCAAGGAAGAAAGCTCACCTATGAAAAAGCTAAGCACTACTGCAAGGAACACAGGCAGATACAGAACCGAGCTTCGGAGGGCTGGGAGGGCAAGGCAGGTACACAGCCCTATGGACTGCAGAGCCCAAACTGGCGTTAGTCAATGATGAGAGGCATCGATGGCGTGAGCCCATGGGCCAGAAAGGTGTTACGGCTTCTTCGCTGCCACCACATCTTCAGTGGCACCTTGGTTAAGCTCAACAAGGCTTCTGCTGACATGCTGAGGTCCATGGAGCCACGTGTTACCTGTGGGGTCCGGAGCCTGAAGTCAACGGAAGAACAGATCTGTAAGTGGGGTTACAGCAAAATCAGTAACATAGGAATTGCCCTGGCAGAGAACTCTGATCGCATGAGCTCTCGGTAACTATGGCACCACCTGCATGGACAATCGGATTATGAGAGCTACACGGCTGGGAAATGCTTCAAAGAAGCAAACAACTTCCCTTTGGCCCTTTAAATGCTCTTTTCCCCCAGGCAGAATGAAGAAAAAGACCACCCACTGTGCAGAAGGGGGAGATGCCCCGGCTGGGAAGACCAGATCAACAGGCTCATAGAGGGATGAGCTAAGCTGCTATCATGATTAATTCTGTAGTATGGTCTGCTAATAAAACAGTGATCACTTTCAAACAGGAAAAAAACAAACCCCTCCATGTTCATTTTAACCTTTTTGCATCGTCATCACTCACTAAGGCGCAGGCTGCAATAGCGATGAGTGTACCCTACCCACCGTGTCAGAGAAAGCCAGGCCCGATCCACACCTCTGGGCCTTCTCATCCTTTATTTCAGAAGACAAGTCCTCTCACTCTTAAAGGAAAACTGTTACAAAGGATTTGTTCTTCACCTTGTAAAAGGGAGGTGCTAAAATAGTTTAACATATTACGTTAAAAAAAAGTTTAAGCAGTACTGCAATAATTAAGAGATTTTCTATTCATATGTTTAAAAATTGCCTTAAAAAATGTAATAATGTCCTAAATAATACTAAAAAAAAAAACCCCACAACTTTTGTTAAAATACTTTTGGAATAACACAGGCCCATCCTAGGTGTGAACTCCACAGCTCTGTTTGTATTCATTCCAACCTCTGCGTGGCAATGCAGATGGCTAACTATCTAAAACCACATCTTTTCTAAGGCTTCCATTCTTTCCTGAAAGCACTGATGACAGTATTATTATATGTTGTCAGGACATGAGATATCTGAACTGGGGATTTGAACCAGACGAAGACACCCTTTGAGAATAGCAGTTTAAAAATTAACACAGAACAGAGAAATTCAAAGTCAGGTCACCTGAAATACATGACAGGCTTCCTACATACGACAAGGAACCAGTCAGGGAAGGGGATATTGATCGGCAAAGGAAACCTGCAAGAGCAGAATGCCAACAGGGGAGCAGGAGGAGGGGGTGGATATATCCCCTACATCTCTCCTAGTGTGATGCCTCTAACATTTGAGTAACAAGAGCTACCCTTACTGAGCATGACTAGGTGGTAACTATTATCCTAAACACTTTTCATGTATCAACTCAATTCTCTCAAGGATTCTGGAAGGTTGAATTGTCCCTATTCTACAGATGAGTAAACCGAGGCACAGGTGAAGGCAAAGAGGCACACAGGTGGCGGGCAGCAGCACCGCGATGCCAGGGCTTCTGAACCCCCTCCAATGCAGCCTCTCTGCACCTTTCTCCCCACAGTGTTCACAATGCTGCCTTCTGGACCTGCAGCCTCCTGGAACCTTCCCTTGGGTGATGCACAAGTAGAAAGGGTTATAAGGCCAGTGCTCTCAGCTCTGGCTGTCTTCATCCATCCAGGGCTTGGCCCACTGGAGTCCACTCCTCAGACACCCCTTCCAGTGTTGATGAGGTTTCCCAAACCTGCAGCTGAGGTGAGAATTCACATCCGTTGTTCTCAGCCCCCACTGCTCATTAGAACCACTTGGGAAGCTTTAAAAAAAATTCAGTCAAAAGCCCTGAGTGACGGACCCAAGCATCCGTGGTGGTGTTTTTCTTTTTGTTTCCTGTGGGGTTCAATGGGCAACCAGGAATGAGAGCCACTGCCTTAGCCTGAGGGTAACATACCCAGGAGATGCCCCATGGGGGCCTGCCAGGGGACCCAGCCAGCTTGCCCAGACAGTGTCCTCCAGTCTCCAGTGTTTTCCCTTTGACATGTCTGTACAATTCCCATCAGGTGTTTGCATATTAAACCCAAAAAGGCTATGTTGTTATTTCTAGTCCTAGGGCACCGACTGTCAAGATAAATGGTCTCTACACCTTTTCAAATCCATGTCCCAGAAAGAAATTTTTAAAAATTCTGTATATCCCTATTTGCTTTCTCCGCTGCTGAAAGCAGATACCATGACATGGGTTGGTTTAATAGTGGGAATTTATTAGCTTTGTCTTTTGACACTAAGCAAAATGTCCAAATCAAGGCTCTGTTTTCTTCCTGAAGGCCTGCGATCCTTGGCTCCTTGCCACACGCCCCTCTCCATTCTCTCCCGGATTGTGCAGAGCTTCCTGCTTCCGTGGCTCGCTCTCTCTTTGTCTGAATTTCATTCTCTTATAAAGGACCCCAGTAAGAGGGTGAAGACCCAGCCTGAACCATGCCTCAGCCGAGATAACCCTATCAAGAGATCCCGCTTACGACAGGTCCCACATGATTTCCTTGGGTACTTACAGTTCCAAGGCACCACGGCCCCTTACTTTTCTTTTATTTATACATGAATGTATCTGTTTCTCTACACATTATAGTAAGGTTCTATTGTATATATTGTATACCTTATGAAAATAGTCTAAATGGAAATTTTTAAAGGATGAGGATATATATTATGTGGATATATATTAGAATAGAGAGAAAGATTCTGATACATTCTGCCCACTCCAAAAAGAGTACCCCAGGAGGCACAAACAACTCACTCTCTTTGGAGATTACAAGTACAGATACTTCATGCATTTATTTGCCTCACTGTCGACATGGTTCTGTCAATTATCTCTTTTTCAGGGACTTGGCATCCCCTCAATTAGACTAGAAGCACATGCAGTTGCCTGCAGGGCCAGCACTCACCTCGGCACTGGAGCACAGCGAGGAAATGGTGATTTAAGCAGTCCTCGTGGCGCAGCTGGTCCCCCTGAGAATGCTCTCGCAGCGCTGGGACAGAGGACGGGGGGCTCACCGGCCTGGCCTCTACCTCCTGTCACACGCCGTTCAAGGCAGTTTGCACACACTTGGCAGAGACTGCTCAGCTCTCCTATCCCAGTGGCCCCGCCACGTGCCGGTTTCTGTGCCCGATGTCCAACAATGCAACGTGAGCCAATGTGAGGAGCGCTACTTCCAGGCTTGGTTCAGAAAGGCAGCCTGTGCACAGATGCGTGTGCCACAAAGTATGCCACGGAGCTAATGAATCTCAGGTTTCAGGGTCCCGCACTTGCAGGGGAAGAGGCTGTGGCAATCTGTTGCATTCTTTTTCTCAAAGAGCTTCTCCCAAATCGAGAGAGAGAGAGAGAGAGAGAGAGAGAGAGAGAGCCCTCTCTCCAGGCCTCACAACACTGCCTGCATGCCATCCCCTCTTCTCTTGGTGGGATGTCAAGCCCAAAGGACCCTGGAGATCCTGCCTTGAATATGCAGCGCCTTCATTAGCCAAGCATGCTCAGACTGTGAGGAGACAGACCCGCAACCACCCCCCACCCCACTGTTACCAAATGATAAACTTATTTTGTCAAGTCACTGGAATGTTGGGATTTGTTTCTCATGTACCTGTTGTTACCTAACTAACACAATACAATTGCCTCATTATTTCACATAACAGTCACAAAACCTGGTAAGTTAGGTACCTCTAGCATCCTCATTTTGCTGAGGCACAGAGAGGTAAATAACTTGCCCAAGGTCACACAGCTGGTAAGAGCAGGGCTGGGTTCCCACCAAGGGTTGTCTCACCCACGACACCAATAGAAGCAGCATTTGAACTCCACCTCTCCACCGACAGAACCAGACCTGTGGAGAGTCAGGATCCTGCAAGCCTGGGCAGTCTCACTGCTATCCGGGCTATTATACCACCTTACAGGTCTGTGTGAGGAGTCAATAAAGGAATCCATTTAAAATAGGCAGTCGAGTGCTTGGCTCATAGTAAACGCTCAATAAATGTTCACCACTGTCATTACTGTAACCCTTTATTATTTCCTCCCCCATTTGGGGCAGTGTTAGATATTTCACCACACTAAAACTTCCATTTTAAGCTGACTAATTCACTCCTGTTTTGCAGGGAAGATTTCTCAGCTGAAAAACAAAACTAAATGACACTCCCCCCAAAACTTCTAATCTGATTTTGTGCAAACAGAGGTACTGTCTGATGAAGACTCCATTTTCCTGGTGCTATGGAATGAGAAGCATATCTAACTCTTGAACAATTTTTCTCATAGGATGCTGCCATTGGATGCAAGAGCAATAAGCCTTGCTCCTTTTTCTTATTGGTCTTGCCATGAAAACTATTCTCATAGGCTCACGGAGGGAGAGAATGAACTAACACAAAGACAGCAGAGCATTGGAAACTGGGCCTCACTAACTCTGAAGTGTGAAGACCAGCGAGGGAAAAGTGTCTTATGACCACAACATGTCCTGTAAATTTCCAAGGAAAAAAAAAAAGAGCAGAAGGAAAATCACTTAAGAGTGTTTTAAACTCAAGATTCGCTTGGGAAGTCATTGGAGAGCGTCTTGAACTCAAGCAAGGTTTTCGTGCTTACTTTAGACAGTCATTAAAATATGGGTTTTATGACTTTTACTGTATGGCATACCAAGTCCCAAATCAATGACTATATTTTGCATGCACAGGATTTCTTGCCCTGATACAGCCTCCAAAATGCACTTAAGGAGAGAGATATGAATGGATTAAGGGTAAAGGACAGCAGAGGTTCTCTAGTGGGCTGCATTGCAGGCAACTTGAGGCACACTGCACTCCAAAACCACCTCTTCCTTATGAACCCTGGACCAGGATCTTGGCCCCAAGCCTGTTTACCTGCCTGCCCCTCGGTGCACACCTTCCCTGCCTGGCACTCTCCCAGGACAGCTGGCAGGCCACTGTTATTTCTCTGCTGTTTGATCTTAACCTTGAGTAAGCCTCCCCTTCAGTGTCTTTCCCACGAGGTTAAGTGGGCCATCAGACAAATAAAAGCCCAGCCAACTTAGCTCCTTCTTCTTGCCAGTTTCAGAATCTTCAGCGAGGACATTGGGACTCTCAATATGTAATATTATTGCAACCCACTCACACATAGCAACATCCCATTCTTGGAACACAGTCTCCTCTGGTTCTTCAACCATCTTTCAACATCGTTCATCCAGCAGACATTTATGAGCACGGCTCCCTGCTGGACACTGGGGGGAGGGTGAGCAGGACAGACACGGTCCTGCTGCTTTGGTGCCTCCAGCCCTGGGGAGACCATCTGTTCACATGAAGGAAGAGGCAGTTATAACACAGGGTAATGATGTGAAGAGAAGGGACATATGGTGCCCTAGGGGAAGCCACTAACGCAGACTTGGGGAATGTCAGGGAAACCTGCTGCGGGAACAGTGAGTTATATAGGGAAAGAAGGGGGACAGTGGAAGGGTTGGAGAACAATCCATACAGAGAGAAGGGCAGATTCAATTCCTGAAACAAGAATGTGTGCCCCCAGTTTAGGGGCTACTAAGATCACTGTGGAAACGCAGAGGAGGAAGTAGGAAGGAGGAGGTTGTGAGTGATGAAACTGAGGGGAAACGGGGCAGGCTGGGACACGGAGTTTGAGTTTTATCCTAAGGACATGGAGGAGGAGAGCAGAAAAGAGTTTTAAGCAGAGATGTGGTAATCATATTTTCATTTTATATACTTTTACAAATTTATAAACTTACAATCTATTGAACTTATGAACTATTGAACTGAGACATCTGGAGGTCAAGGGTCCACTGAAGGCTGTTGCAATACAGAAAGGGGTTTGGTGAAGGTGGTGGCAATAAGGCCAGAGGTGTTGACACTTTTGAGAGAAGTTTAGTAGATAAAATTGATGATACACTGGATGTAGAAGAGAAGGAGAAGATGGTTTGGAAAATCAAGATGGGAAATAAAAGAAGAAGGTTTGTTCTGTTAAAAGTGATGAGTTCAGTTTGGGGCCTGTTGCAGTTGAGCTATCCAATAAGTGGGTAGCAAAGTAGACCTTGAAATTTGGACTTAGCAAAATGAAACTTAACAATATGCTAAGCTTCTCATACCAAATTATTTATTGTCTTGGCTTTATATATCCAACTTTTAAAAGGAAAACTTGAGTAAATCCTAAATAACATTAAAACATGTTTTGGGAATAGAATTTTTACCATGTCCTCACAAAGATATTCTTTCTTTTGAATATCATCCCCCTTTAGTAAAGACTCCTATAGCATCAGACTGTACCCTCAAACAAAATTTATTGTCACTGAGCCAGTATTTAATCAATGGTGTTGAAAAACAGGTTTTACTATTCTCAAACAAAGCTCCTGTTTCACAGCAGAACTCTAAAAGTCTCCCACAGGCTGCACTGAAGATGCCAAACAAAAGCAAATTTTTCAATAACTGCCAACATAAAGAAGAAGGAGGAAAAACCCAATAGTCCAATTGACAAATGAGCAAAGGAAATAAGCAGATAGTCCCAGCAAAAGGAATTCAAAGACCCTAAAACATAGGAAAAGTCTCAGAACTAACTGAAAGTAAGAGAAAAGTAAATTAAGCCTTTATTGAGACACTATATTTCACCTATCAGATGAGCAAAGATCAAAAAGTGTTGGTGAAGAGGTAGGGATAAAACAGACACTGTCTTCGGGGGGTGAAAATTGGTACACCCTGTTCTAGTTTACTAGCTGCCAGAATGCAACACAGCAGAGATGGTTGGCTTTCAATAAAAGGGGATTTATTTAGCTAACTATAGTTCTTCAGAGGAAAGGCAGCTAACTTTCAACTGAGGTTCTGTCTTACGTGGGAAGGCATGGGGGATCTCTGCTGGCCTTCTCTCCAGGCCTCTGGGTCCCAGCAACTTTCCCCGGGGTGATTCCTTTCTGCATCTCCAAAGGTCTGGGCTGGCTGCGAATGCTGAGATAAGGTATGCTGAGCTAATTTGGCTGTGCTATGTTGAGCGCTCTCATTTATGCACCAGCCAATCAAATCAAACATCATTCATTGCAGCAGGCACGCCTCCTAGTCGACTGCTGATGTAATGAGCAACAGATGAGGTCCATGTACCATTGGCTCATATCCACAGCAACACCTGGCCAAGTTGACACCTGAATCTCCCCACTACATGTCCACCCCTTGTCAAGTTGGCAACTACATGCATCACCTTAAACAATATTAAGGTGCAAAAAATTCTCTTTTCGCTGTGGACCTATGAATCTCAAAACAAGTTATCTGGTGCCAATATGTAAAGGAGGATATTCACAGGATACAGGTTTTCATCTCCACAGGCAGAAATTGTAAGGAACACAGATGTAAAAGCTGCAGGGCAAACGCCATTGATTTCAAAGTCTGAAAATCATTTATCCTTCAGCTTGAGAAAGTGGCAGTCCCACCATTTCCAAGGGCTATGCAGCAGCCTTCCTCTTTCCAAATCAACCTTGGGGAACATTGAGGAGACCACCTTTTTCTCGGCTCCACTCTCTCCAGGCATCGGGGCCACACTTGGGCTCTCTGCCATTTCTGGGGCACATACTCAACCTCTCCATGTGGTGGCAGCCAGGTTCTCTGCAGTCCCCAAGGAGCGTGCTGTACCTTCTCAAAGGCCTGAGCCGGCACAACTCTTTCACTGCAACAAGATGGGAGACTCATATTCTGCCCTCAGGGCAAACTCACCCTTCTCCATGTATATGGTGGGTCCACTCTCCTGGCTGAGGTTTCTTGGCTTCAGCCCTGAGCTTCCATGGTTCTCATTCTGCAAACTCCAATTTGTCCCTTTTGTCTCCCCCTTTGCCCAGATTGGCAGTTGTTCTGTTTACACCAACAGTCTCTTCAAGCTCTTAAGGACTTCTCCATCATTCTCTTCTTAGTTCCTCCAAAATCTTCCCCTTAGCCATCCAAAAAACTGTTCCAACATATCTGGTATTTGCAAACTGCACCCCACTCTCCAGTACCAAATTATATTAGTTAGGGTTCTATAGAGAAACAGAATCAACAGGGAACACTCACAAATATAAAATTTATAAAAGTGTTTCACATGACCATGGGAATGAAGAGTTCAAAATCCACAGGACAGGCTGTGAAGCTGACAACTCTGATGGAGGGTCTGGACGAACTCCACAGGAGAGGCCTGCCAGCCAAAGCAGAAAGAGAGACTGTCTCCTCTGAATCCTCCTTAAAAGGCTTCCAGTGATTAGATTGAGCATCACTCATTGCAGAAAACACGCCCCTTGTCTGATTACAAATGGAATCAGCTGTGGATGCAGCTGACGTGATCATGATTTAATTCTATGAAATGTGCTCACTGCAACAGACAGGCCAACACTTGCCCAACCAGACAAACAGGTACCACCACTTGGCCAAGTTGACACATGAACCTGACCATAACAATCCCTCATAATCCGTCATCATAAACAGATCTCAATAAAAATTCCAGAAGCACTTTCCAAAAGGAATAGTCAAGGACAAGCTATTTTACCTAACTATTCCTCACCACTCCTTCCAGTCCAGCACATGGCAGACACTCGTTTGCATTATGGCGGCCCCTGGCCCTGCCCTGGTGAGCCAGCTGGCCAGTGCCTTTCAGCATCACTCACCTCCGCTTTTTCTTTCCTTTTGCTAAGCCCATTCAGGCATAACTAAAACACAGTGGGGTAGTGCAACGGTGGCTCAGTGGTAGAATTCTTGCCTGCCATACCAGACACACAGGTTCAATTCCCGGTGCCTGCCCATGCAAAAAACAAACAAAAACAGTGCATGGAATTAAATTTTGGCAGGTGTTTTAAGTGTCAAATCTTAATAGTATTGGCTCTGGTTGCCTTTTGGAGGTTGTTTGTCTCTTAAACTTCTGAGACAGTCACTTGAAAAGCTTTCTCATTTTAACTTCTGTCAATGTCAAGAGTTCTACCAAAAAAAAAAAACCAGTTTTTACATTAATCCTATCATTGGTCAACATTCTTTGACGATTCTTTTACATTTCCCATTTGAACATGAAAACCAAGTTCTAAGTCACTTTCTAAGCAATCTGCCTTTTTATTTTCTTTTTAACAAGTTCTACAGCTAATGGTATTTAAACTTTCTTGCTTAGAATCCTTAATATTTGAATGAATGTGTGGATAGCAATGTGGCTGTGAGGTCTGGCCAATTTGAAGTGAAAATTTTTATGTCTATTATTTACTATGGAGGGAAAAAAAGAAAAGAGTCTTTACACTTTGTATCATCAAGATACCAAACTTTCCAAATCCAGGGCATTCACCTCACAATGATCAATATCTAATTGCTTAACCAAATTCTTACTGGTCAAACCATGTCTTTTACAAAAAAAAAAGTTTAATTAAGCAGCTGGCTGCCTATGTTGGCTGAACACAAACACTGCTGGAAGAATGATTTGTTTGGGCCAATTCCCAGAACTAACAATGATTAACATATTTAGCCTTAAAAGTGGTTAAGCCTTTCTCCAGAAAATATATTCACACAATTGGGGAACTGTTGATTTTCATATTATTCCAGCAATCGTTCATCTCACTAAATATGTAGGTATTGTCACCGGGGAAACCCCTGATCCTGTTTCAAACATTTGGGACACCCAAACTAATAGGCCAAGCCATTGATCTTGAGACTTGCTCTCGTGAAGCTTATGTAGGTAGTGGAGAAGCTTAGGCTACCTACAGGCATGCCTAAGAGTCACCTCTGGATGACCTCTTTTGTTGCTCAGATGTGGCCTCACTCTCTCTAAGCCCAACTCTGCAAGGGAAATCATTGCGCTCCCCACTGTGGGACATGACATCCAGGGGTGAAAGTCTCCCTGGTAGCGTGGGAGACGACTCCCAGGGATGAGTCTGGCCCTGGCACTGTGGGATCAACAATTCCATCCTGACCAGAAGAGGAAAAAGACATGTAACAAACATGTGGCTGAGAGAGTTCAAATAGAGTCGAGAGGCTACTCTGGAGGTCACACTTATGCACACAATGTCTAGCTTCAGTTAGACATTGCTACCTATCATAGCTTGCCAAACCCCAACCAAAACCATTTCAGCCACTCATAAAGAACACTTAGGGCAATATATAAGATTCTACAAAGGCTCCATGCACTAGGGTAACTTCCCAGAAATCTACAAATGCCAGATGGGTTCCTGGACCAGATAAGTCCTGAAATGCAAAGGGGCCAGCCTTTCCAGAACATCAACTAGTTCCATTCTCCTACCCGTATTATCAACAGTCCCTTCCAACATGAAAAAATTAGAATGGGCATAGCCCAAATACCCCTAAAGAATGTGAGAAAGATCAAAGGTGATGGTGGAGTTATACAGAGAAGTTTGGGTTTAACAAATAGTGCTGAATCAGTACATTGATATTTCTTTTAGTCTCCAGTACCTTAGAGCAGCTAGAAGTAAAAACCTACAATTGTGAAATTGTAACCCATCTCAAACTCTGAAATCTGTTCTACAACTAATCGTTCTGATGTACTTTGAAATTTATTGCTTTTATTGTATATGTGTCATTTTTCACAAAAAAGACAAAAAAGGAGAAGGAAGAATATAGTAGAGAAGATAGGATTCAATAAATGAATATGACTGCTGAATCAATATATTGCTATTTCTTTTGGTCTTGGAGCACCTAGAAGAAAAAATGAAAATTTGTGGAACTGTACCCATACCAATCTTTAAAAGCTGTATAACTATTCATTAAAATATATTTGGGGGTGGGCGAGCCATGGTGGCTCAGCAGGCAGAGTTCTTGTCTGCCATGCCGGAGACTCGGGTTCGAATCCCAGTGCCTGCTCATGCAAAAAAAAAATATATATATATATATATACACACACGCACACACATACACACACACACACACACACACAAGTGGGGGTACATGGGTGGTTCAGTGGTAAAATGCTTGCCTTCCATGCAGGAGACCTCGATTCTCGGACCATGACACCACCCCCCAAAAAATACATACATGTGTATATATATATATATATAATGTTGAAAAACATGTAGGCATTTTTCAAACAGTGCTCTTCCTCATTTTCAAGTCATTTGCATATTTTAAGAGCTAGACAGGAAAATGTTTTCTAAAACACATTTACCGTCTACATAGAGACATGGCCACTAAAAGAAAACCTGATAAATGAGTCCCCAAGACTATAAATCCTATAAACTAGGAGCTCTGTTTTCATTTAAAATGAGTATTTAATTTTGTCAACAGGTTCAATAGAGGTGTTATTTATTTAGAATGAACCTTAATTCATTTAATATAAATCCAACTACCAAACTTCAAGGTTTTTCAAGTGATTTGCAGTGTCACGTGTTGGATAACTGAGCTTCACCTGGCATATGCTATAATTCGCTGCACCGAGAGTAGCAAAAGTATTCTCTCCATGTTCTTATCAGTGGAAATTATAGGCAACATGGCTTCTTGGCAGCCCTGATAACGTCCTCAAGGCTGAGGAGATATTAAAAGCAGGAAATCCTAAAGCAATTTTATTTTTATAAAGGCATAAACCAAAGGACACGTAAAGCTGAGAAATTCTCCCATCTAAAAATTTTCCCAGCGACGGTCCTAACCTCATGAATGGAAATGGGGTGCATATTGTCATTGTCACTGCAGCCTCACAGAGACACTGCAAGACTCAGAAAAAAGGCAAAGGGATGTTTGCGTAGCATTTGGGATTCTTAGGGAAGGTTATTCCACTTTGGGCTGCTTTTTAGAAACAACAGAAATCTAGAAATCTAGAAAACTGAGGGGACTCTCCAATCAAACCCTTCCTTTTACAGACAATAAAACCAAATCTCTGGGAATCTGATCTGCTAAGCATTACTGAATTTGCATTAGAAACAAGACTTGCACCCAGGTCTGTCTGTCCCCCTCTATCAGTCTTCCCTCTGTGCCTCAGCCATCTAAAATTCTCAGTTGCCTTCATCTTCATTTGAGAAAGGCTTTGTGCAACAAAAACATATTTCAGTTATTTGAAATTTGGCACATGATTTTCTTTAGAAATAGGATATATGGTGAATAGGCTCCTGGGCCATCCCCAAATACCTAATATCTACAGGTGAAACAGAGTATTCCAAAAAACACCTCTAAACCTAATGGCCCTAGAACCCGTTCCAACTTGAAAATGGCAAGAATGATGGGACAGAAGGCATTTGCTCTACCTTCTGGGCTCGCCTCCAGCTCCTAATCACTGCCGATCATCAGGCCAGGGAGATGAGCTCCAGTGGGCAAGGGGCAGGAGGTCTGGGCTTCCTGGAGGAATGCCCCAGGGGACAGACACATCGGTAGCTCAGCCCTAGCTTCCTAGCCCCCATGTTTCTTTTCTTCCATTGGTCTCAAGACATGGAGCATGTGCTTCTCTTTGCTTTTAAAGAGAAACTTCTAGAGCTTCTGACCAGTATTTTTCTCCTCTCTGCCCTACTGTAGCACTCAACACAGTCTTCTTATGCTTCCTACATATTCTTCTGTCCTTAAAATGAATACTCGGGTGGTTTTTTATGGTTTTCCAAGGTTATATTACTATACCACTGTTAAGGAGAGAGTATAAATGGCTCCCTGTTTTGCCCCTTCAGACCAGCTTCTTCTTTTATTTCCTTCAGAGCCAGATGAAGTTCCTCCATGAGTTAAAGGTTTAGTGTACTATGGCCAGATTCACCAGGTTTAACGTATTCCAATTTAGGATTACTTGAGCCATCCCTCACTGGAATTGGTGTAAGACTCTGAGGGCAAAGCAGGAAAGGTCCTGGCTTGGGTGAAGTTGGGGAAGAGATAAATATTGGGGACTCACAAGATGGAAGGAAGCCTTAGTTCTCTGGGTGCTGAGCCTCACTTTGTGAGCAGTTGTCTAGGGGGGAAGGGCTGTGTAAATCTAGAATATGTACATGACTGAAGTCTTTAATTGTATTTTAATATTTCCAGGTCTGTATTATCCTGAGCTAAATTACAAGCAGCTCAGGAGAAAGTCCATGGTGTTCGTTTGCAGGTCCCTTTCAGCGATGAACACAGAGTAAGCAACGGATAAATACTTGTTGACTAACTGGGTATTCCCAAGCCACTCCAATGACACTGCCTTCTTCAGGAGCATAAAAGAATGAGTGACATTTCACTCTGCCAAAATCTGGAAAAGTCGCATAAAGCCACGAACAGTGTTTTTTCCTCACTCTTCATATATTTGTACTCCTTTGTTCCTTAATTTCAGGAATGCATGTGAGTAGTGAAAAGGTATTCTAGAAGTGGCACTTGATCAGACCAACCCACCTCCCGAACCCACACTAGCTTTTTTTGTACACTGATCAGCTGGACAAATGTCAGGCTCAAATCAGGTGGAGAAATAGATAGTTCTGCCCTTTAGGGAACTTGCACTAACTTTCAAAGCTGACTTTTCAAACCCCAGATACTGGCACCAATCCTCTTATTAATTAAGTATGCATTGCTCTGAGAAAGAGGCATTCTTTCTTGGCTGGTGTAACAATAGCTATTCCACACAAGAACCTGTTTCTGAAACCACCCATTAGGGTGAGCTGCTGGATAATGTCCAAAGAGTATATTTCAAAAGCTTTTGGTATTCCTTAAAAAAACTCCACCAAGTATATTGGACGCACATTCTTTGGGAGGGATATTTCAGAATAGTCTGTGGTTACACATTTAGAAGTAAACAGGATAGGCTTCAAAGAAGGACAACTCAGGAAACGGCAGTGAAGACATAAGTAACTCCATAAGTGAAGGTGGTAAAGGGCAGATTTTGTGGGAATGTAATAAAAAACAGATTCCAAAGACAATGGATGGAGTTTCAATTAAAAGGGGGGGGCAAGAATTGCCTTATTAAAATTCCTTAGTAAATGGCAAGATATTATATGAAGAAAAGTGGACAACTACACTCCACTCTTCTGAAGGCAGAGCCTGAAGTAACGAATGAAGTCAAGGAGGCAAAAATAAATAAATAAATACTTTGAATTCTAAACACTGGTGAACATCGCAGTTATAATGAAGAAGACAGCAAGAGCCTTTAGTCCAGCTAAAGGCAACACACTAACCCAAGACTAGCAGCCTGTCCCTTTAGACCTATTTTATGACCACATCATTTCAACAATTTGAGATTTTGCAACACTTTTCAATTATACCCTTATTAGCTGTTCAATGCCTCAGAGAAAAACTTCAAACCCTTCTGGCTATTCACCAATAGTCTAAAATACTGAGCTCAGCATATCTTGTTAGAAATCAGCAGAGGAAATGCCATCCAAATAGAAGGTAGCCTGAGCTTACCTTCCTGGCTGTGCTCTTGGTGAACTCTATGCCTCACCATCCTTATGGAATTGCAATCTCATTTTATTGGCTTTATCACGCCATGCAGGCAGTACCTATCATTCTAATCACTCAACAGCTCAAGGAAGGCAGTAAGGCAGGTTGTCATCAACTCCATCTGCCCTTGTCAAAATTGAACAAGGTTTTGAAGCTGGCCCTGTAGAGGTGAGAGTGAAAAAGAAAGAAGCAAGCTAAATATAGAATTCAGCTCTGAATGTCTCTTTTTTATATAGCCGATAGAATAGACTGGTGTAAAAAGTTGCTCCAATTCAGGAAGACATTTATTTGTCCTAGGAGAGACTACTATTCGGGATGCAAAAGCAACTGAAACAGGTCTTGTCTTCAAAATCATACACTAGTTCTCCTTGCAGACTTTTGCCAGTCCCCTCACTACCATTTTTAAACATCAGTTCCTTCTTTATCAGCTTCATGTCACTCTTTTTTCTGACCTGCACATTCTTTCGTTCCATCAAACCCCTCTCCATTTCCTGTTCTGTCCCAACCTCTTCTTTTCTTTTGCCTTACCTCCTTCTTCACTCGTCTTTCAAAAGAGGCTCCCTCGCCTTCTTGTTAGACTCCCTCGGGGAGGTGAGCAGGACAGCAGGCTTCCTGCCCCCAGCATCTGATGAGAAGCCCGCTCCCAACGTTCCCAGGCGCTTCTGGTTGGCAAGACCGGTATAATATGAAAACATTTATACCATCAGAAGATGCCACTGTGTGTGATGGCCTGACCAAGTCTCCCCACTTCTTTGAGTTTCTGTTTCCTCATGTATTAAGAAACAAAACAAAACATGATGATGCAAATTCCCACCACAGTTGTTGTGAGATTCAGATAAGATCAGAAAATACTGTGTATACCAGCCACCATAGCTCAGTTTTTCTATCTGTAAAATAGATACTGCCATCTATTCTACATGGTGGTATCATGACAAAAGAAAGAGCAAAAAAATGACAATTGGCTAGGATTAGAAAATAATGAGGACTTCTGGGAATATTAAAGCTAAAGGATTATTTCTACTCTATATTTCAGTGGCCTGGTAAAGTTCATTTTTGTTTTTCTTGCCACTTAATATTATTAAGAGAGTTGTGCTTGGTATTAAAAGGAGGATCCTAAAGACATAAAACATCTGGTTCTTGCCTTCAGGAACTCTGAAAACTATGTGGAAAAATGAAATATTAACAGTAAATACGCTAGTTTAGAGAAGTTACAGAGCTGCCACAGAGTATATTTAGCCAAATGTCATTGCAGCCAGATTCACATTTTAACTTTCTAGGACAACTGCCACCTGTTTAATGTCACTGCTAGTGGATGCTAAAAAAATCTGACTAAATAGATTTAAAATCAAGAAAGTTAGAAAAAAATGGGATAATTAAATAGTGTATTTTGCTTTAAATAGAACACTTTAAAACATAAGTACCTTTAAATGTTCTTAAAAGATGATGCGAATAATTTTTTATTGTTTCCTTACCTTTGCAGGATACCCCCCCACACACACAAAAAAAATTATTCACAACAGCAACATTCCAGTAAGGAAAACATATGGTCTTAACTTAGACTTTAATTTCTTAAAGAAATGCAATCGACGTCTGACCTTAGATTTATTATGACCAAAAAGAAAATGGCAGTTTTTAAAAAAGAAATTCAATTCAGCTATTAAGAACAGTCAAAATATGGTACTTTGGTCACCAGGGATGTTTCCATTTGCTAAAGCTGCCAGAGTGCAATATATCAGAAATGGATTGGCTTTTATAAAGGGGATTTATTAAGTTACAAGTTACAATTCTAAGGCCGTGAAATTGTCCCAATTAAGGCACCACGAAGCTTATACTTCTCTCAAGAACGGCTGATGAGACTCGGGGTTTCTCTGTCACGTGGGAAGGCACACAGCGACGTCCGCCTCTGGGTTCAAACAGCTCTCTCAGCTCCCTTTGCATCTCCAGACATCTGTGTCGTGGTTTCCTTTCTCTGCCCTCTGGGTCGGCTCTGAGCTCTATGTTTTCTGCCCTTTATTCTCTCCATACAGGGCTCCAGTTAAAGGACTAAGACCCACCTTGAGGGGTGGGGGTGCCACATCTCCATCTAATCAACCCACAATTGGGTGGGTCGCATTTCCATGGAAACAACCTAATCAAAACGTCCCACCCAAACAACAGGTCTGTCCCACAGGAATGGATCAGGGTTAAATGAACACGGCTCTTCTGGAGTATATAACAGCTTCAAACCAGCACAAGGGATGTGGGAATCGAAAGGTTTAATGATTCAGATGCGGCACGTCACTGCTGAGTGCACCTTGTAACTTCACATTTGGATTTAGATCCTGCCTTTACCATTTATAATGGGTTCAGTAATACCCCCTTGCAGGGTAAACAGGATGATACAGATAAAGCACAGAGCTCAGTTGCAATAAGTGCTCCTCCCCAGGCTGGCAGCAGGGACTGTTCTGACTCTCTCTGGGTAGGATCTCAAAACTAGAGCTTATTATAGTGGATATAACCATTTCCTGGCCTTCCCCTCTCTCTAAACTTAATTAACTCTTCTAATTCACCTTTATATGTTCTTCCTACCTCCTGCTTCTTCTAAGTCTAGCACTATACATAGTAGATACTCAGTAAAGATTTGATTATTGAATACATGAATAAATGAATAACAAATATAAGAAATGGAGGCAGAGGAAGAAATAAACTAGCATGAAGAATAGTGCTTATGTACTTGTAACAGATCAGTATCTTTGGCCAATACAATTAAAATCTAGAGAAACAAACTGAAAGATTCCTTTAGCTATATGAAGACAATTCTAAAAGGGTGAAGAAAAAGCATTACTGTAGCTGCCAATCACTACTCTGGATAAGATAATTCAAACTCCTTCCCATTTTTTTTCTTTTTCCTATCCTGTGTGAGACTAAGACAAACCATCCTTGGATTAAAAAGCAAGAATTATCTGGCACATTTACACGTAAGAAAATATCCAGCGCTATAAAATAAAGTTGATTCTTTCCCATGCTTTGTGAAAGTCGTTTCTTTCTAAAACATTTAAAGATGCAACAGAACTGCCTGAATTTTTAAAACTGTGTACTACCTGTTACACGTGGTTTTCTTTTGCAGAGATTTTGGCTTATCTTTTTAAAAGGCCAAAGGCCTTTTTCATGGATCTAAACCAGGTTCTACATTTTTATTTAAAATAATATTAATAGTAATTAAGGTACACCCATCAGCAGATCCTACATTCAAAAGGGAAAAACAAACTATCTTTCTTTAGAAAGGATTCTTTAAACTTCATCATGGTCCATGAGACCACAATCCCAAATGTTTTCCAAAGCAAAGTATCATGGCATTAAGTGAATGGTAGCTTAGATGTCTGATTGCCTAAAGACAAGCGGCTGCTAAGAGATGGAGTTAATGGTCGAGTGAGGCAAGTGAACGAAACCTTTGGCTCAATCTGGGGAGAAGCCAGCAGTAAACCCGCGAAGTTCCCAAAGATTTCAGCCCCTCCCCAGAGTGCCCCGTGGGTCACCCGGCAACCGGCTGAATCGCTGCTGCCCACCGCGGCGCGGGGCCGCCCAGAATCCCGGGTTGCGTCCCGGGTTGCCATGGCTACGCGCCCCGCGTGCCCCGCCGAGGCTTTGTGCGCCCTGCGCTTCCCCCCGCACCTTCAGAGCCCTCATCTCACCAACTCCTTCCCCGCTTCTCCTCCCTCCTCTCGCCCTTCCTTCGGGGTAAAATGTCCCAGTCGCCCGGGCTTTTAATCCACAGGTTGCTTGGCTTTCCCTTCCCCAAAAGTGAGTGAGAAGTGACAAAGGGGACAAGAAAGCAGCTCACCTTTCTCAGCGTTCCTCCCCCGTCAGCAGCGGCTTCCTCGGAGTGATTTCAGCATCCTACACCGAGTTCAGCGTGGGAGAAAAAGTACGAGAGTCCGAGGGGCGCAGTCAGCCCCGGCGGGTCCCGGCGCTCCTCTCCTCACCTGCGCCACACAGGTGAGGACGCTCAGACAGCTTCGTCCTGGAATGCCGAGCGCGTCTCTACCGCCACCTCCCAGCCGGAGTTCAGAGCGAGCTCCAAGGACTGCTCCGGGGCCCAGTTCCTCAGCTGCGGCTCGGCGTTTCGCAACCCCCGAGGCTGCGTTATTGTTTTAAAAGGAGGTGGGCGGAGGTAGGAGCCGCCGGGCTCCATGCAGAGTGCCTCGCAGAGCAGCGCTGAATTTCTTGCTGGGTTTTTCTCTTCCACTTTCTCCCAACCCCTAGCTTTTGCATATTCATAAGAAGGTGGAGTTACCTTCCATCCCTTGAACTCTCCGGGGTTGAGCAAGTTGAGGAAAAACATTGGGGAAGATTTGGGTTGGAAGGAAATACCAGGAGGACAATGGGATAGGGAAAAGAGTTGTAACATAAATAAATAAACACAGGATTCCTATTTCACAATTTCTTCTTCCATCCCCAGGCTGCAAGGGCACACAAAGACACAGACACACGCCCCAATTCTCAATGCCTGAAATGAGCAAGGGAAATTTCAAAGAGGCCGACTAAATTCCTAGGTGAAAGGAATTTATTGGCTCACAGTTTTGAGGCTGAGTACAAAGTGATTCCTTAATCTGGTTTGAAACTATTGTGTACTCCAGAAAAGCTATGTTTTTTAATCCTCATTCAATATTGTTGGGTGGGTTCTTTTGGATTAAGTTGTTTCCGTGGAAATGGAACCCACCCAATTGTATGTGAGACCTTTTGATTAGGTAGTTTCCTTGGAATTGTGTCTCCACCCATTCAGCATGGTGTCACTTATTGGGGTCCTTTAAGAGGGAACCATTTTGGAGAAAGCTTCAGAGTTCACAGAGCCCACAGAGCCCAAGACCTTCGGAGATGTAGAAGGAAAATGCCTGTGGGGAAGTCCTTTGAAACCAGAAGCCTGGTGAGAAAGCTAGCACATGTCACCATGTGCTTTTCCAGAGGTTTGCCAGACTCATTAGCCTTTCTTGTATCAAGGTATCTTTCTCCGTATGCCTTAGTTTGGACATTTTCATGCCTTTGAACTGTAAACTTGGAACTTAATAAATTCCCTTTTTAAAAGCTATTCCATTTCTGATATATTTTGTATACTGGCAGCTTTAGCAAACTAAAACACTCCGCAGAGACTGTGGCATTCTGGGACTGGCTGCCAGCCATCACCCTCGGTTCTTGGCTTTCCGATCACATGGCAATGCACATGACAGTGTCGTCTCCTTTCTCTTCTGGATTTCACTGACTTCCACTTCTACTCCACCTGTGGCTTTCTCTCAGTGGCCTACTCTATAAGACCTCCAGTAATAGGTTTAAGACCCATCCTGATCCATTGAGCCACGCCTTAGTGAAAAATAACATCAAGAGGTCCTGTCTACAAGGTACTCTACCTAGAGGAATGGATAAGATGAAGAACATGTTTTTCTTTTATATATAATTCAATTCTTCAAATTATGAAGAACATAATCCACAAGGTATAAATTTTCTTTCTACCTCTTACTACTCAGACGTGATCACTTCCTATACCAAATGTGTGAGGTTATGGAGTATGAGGGGAGGCAAAAGCTTACTAACTCCCACTAGATCCATTTCACAGATTCAAAAAAAAGACCCCATGGTGGTGATAGTAGCACAACATTGTACATTTAATTAACGCCACTGAATGTATACTTGAAAGTGGTAAAACTGGGAAATTTTATGTTGTATATATGTTACTATAATCAAGAAGTAAAGATTTAACAAATGATTATGATTACTGAATTGCTATATGGACATTTATTTTTACTTTCTGGTATATTAGAATAGCCAGAGGAAAATACCTGAAATTTCTGAATGGTAGTCCAGCTACCTTGATTTCTGATGATTGTATAATTATATAGCCTTTATCCTGTGATTGTAAAAACCTTGTGACTGACGCCCACCTGTGTCCCCTTATCCTGTTTTTCAACTTTGGAGCCTTATCACTTAAGACAGGCCTTAAGTCAGCCTAGAACTAACCCACCCCAATCCCAAGCCTATCTTGCTAGACTGAGCTGGCCCATCGGTCATGCTCAGTAGCCTAAACTTTAACCTATAAGTGACCTATACTTCATTATATTACTAAAAAGCACTTCCATCACCATATTAAGGCCAACATTTTCTTACATACATTCTATGACAAAGCATGTAATCACCCTGCGCATGCTTAATTAGATCCTTTCACACTATCATCTTGAGCTGATGTGCTTATTATACTAAACTCTGCCCATCTTTTGATGCTATAAAACTATCAGAGTTACTGCAGTTTGTGGAGACAGATTTTTAGGCTGATAGGCCATCTGATCTCCTGCTTTGTGCCTAGCAATAAACTCTCACTTTGAAACCCTGCTGTCTCAGGAATTGGTCATTAGAGTGCATCAGGCAGAGAACCCAGCTGTTCTAGTTTCCAAGTTGCCGGAATGCATATACCAGAAACGGAACAGCTTTTAAAAAGGGGAACGCATTAAGTTGCAAGTTACAGTGCTAAGGTGGTGAAAATGTCCAAATTAAGGCACCAACAAGAAGTTACCTTTACTCAAGAAAAGCCGATGAAGTTTGGGGTGTCTCTCTCAGCTGGAAGGGCACATGTGGAAGTCTGCTAGCCTTCTCCCCCAGCTTCTTGTTTCATGAAGCTCCCCCAGGGGCGTTTTCCTTCTTTATCTCCAAAGGTCTCTGAGTGTCTGGGCTCTGAAGCTTTTTCCAAGATGGTTCCCTCTTACAGGGCTCCAGTAAGCAACCCCACCTTGAATGGGTGAAGACACACCTCCACGGAAATCATCTAATCAAAAGTTACCACCCACAACTGGGTGGGTCACATCTCCATGGGAACTATCAAAAAGCTCCCACCCAACACTATTGAAAGAGGATTAAAGAACTTGGCTTTTCTGAGCTACACAACAGATTCAAACCGGCACACCACCATTTTTGGTCGGTGTCATTACCACAGTTAAAAAAAAAATTAAACCCATAACACTGTACAACATAAATAGTGAACCCTAGTGTAAACTATGAACTTTAGTTGATAATATAACTATCAGAGTACTGGGTCATCAATTGTAACATAGGTACCACCTTATTATAAAGTTAATAATAAGGAAAACTGCATGTGTGAAGCTCCTATACAAACTGCATCTGTACTCTCTGTATGGTTTTGCTACAAACCTACAACTACTCTAAAAATTGAATTAAAAAATTTTTAGAAGAGGGAAATAGCTAACTAAATCATGGAGCATCTACACTAGGATTGCTGCATAGCCCTTCAAGAAAACAAGGTATGTGCGCTGAAGCTATAAAATAGAAAAAAGACTTGCAGAACAGAGTGTAACATGATATGCACTGTTTATTAAAAAACAATAACAACAACAACAAAGAGGATTCCAGGAGTCGATCCACTTGCTCCACCACATGCAGCCCCCTCCATATGGAGCCTGGGTGCAAATGCCGGTCTGCCCCTCTCCTGGCCCCGCCATCCATCACATGCCTTGCCTCCTCCGGCACCAGCTTAGGCAATAACAAAGCACTCTGTAGCTAAAAGCAAAAAGAAAAGATTGCCCATTGTTTCCTGATTCCTTTATAATAAAATAATAGTTAATACATTATTATTCTATTAAAATTAAGACGACGTTAGTCTTGCAGCTCCTGGGACCCAGCTCACCTTGTCCCCGGGGGGCAGCGTGAGCGGTGGGGAAGAGCGGGCACAGAGCCGCCTGCCTCCTCTGCACAGCCTCTGGATGGCGCTGCACAGTCCCCTGCCAGGTTGAGCCTGGGCAGCGGGGTGCGAGCTCAGGTGACACGGCCATCCTTCAGTCCACGTCCTGTTCTGCTCGGCTGCTATGAAAAGCAGCATGCAACGGGTTGTCTTACACATGTCTGCAGAGGCTGAAAGTCCAAAACTCAAGTTGTCAGCAAAACCATGCTTTCTCCCCAAAGTCTGTGGTCTTCTGGCAGCGATGAGGATTACGAGGCACCCTGAGGCGGGTGGCCACAGCTTCACTAAAAATCACATCTGCAAAAGGTCCATTGACAAGTTCACATCCACAGGAACTTGGATTACAATTTAAAACATGCCTTTTGAGGGAGGACATGATTCAAACTACCACCGCCTGGCCTGCTGTAATCTGGTCCCCAGAGGTTTTATTTTCTGCTACACAAATTGGAATCCTTTTTTTGGCAGGGGAGGGGTGTATGATCTGGAAATCGAACCAGGTCCCCTGCATGAAAGGCGAGCCTTCTACAACTGACCTACCCAGGCACCCTGGAATCCATTTTTAATTTAAATTATTGAGAATGTTAATGTTGGATGCTTGTGTGTCCTTATAAATATGCTTATTGTTTTATTTAAATCACAATTTGATCCAGAAAGCATTGTATTTGGCATATATAAATACATAGAACATAATAGAACAGAATTCAAAATAGACAGATGAGGAAAATGAGATACAAGGACATGAAACTAGAAAAGATGAAAGGTATTTATATATTTATATTTATGTAAATTCACATATTTATATCGGCTTACACAAAGACCTGTTAGAACTAATGGTGAACCATGCAAAAATAACTCTTTAGAACGTTTAAAATAAAAAAGATGGCCTATTTCATGAAAAAATATATTGTTCTTAGGAGGAAGGAGGGAGTTGGATGAGGTAGGGAGATGCAGAAGTTTCCAGAGTGCAAACAATCATACAATTGCTCTTTACAGTGTATATATTTCCCTTGTGTTCTTTTTGAACGTCAAACACTATGATAGAAGAAAAAAGCAATCGCCATATGTGTACATAGTTCTGTATCTACTCAGTACTCTCGTCATTTCTGGAGACTTAAGAAAATACACTAATAAAGCCATCTTAGAGACCTAGGAATAAACACGTATCTGAACCCCCTTAGTTTTAATCCTAACCCAGTACTCTATACCCCCCTGTAAGCCCTCAGTAATACTTGTTCACCAACTTGTTGACAGATCTTTCTTCTTCTTTCATTTATTCTTGTGAAGGACCAAGAGTTCAGGTAGTCTATTAGACATCGGCCATACATTTTTTTCTGTGAAAGAATTTAGACAGTGCTTCTCGATTTAACGGAGACCCGCACACAAAGGAGTGAAAGATGGCCATGATGAAGCGGGGTTCTGGGGCGCAGCTCAAGGAGTCAGGAATGCCTGGGATGCCAGAAAAGGGATCATTGATAATTCAGTCGCACTCCGAAAGCCATCAGTTATTCCTCAAATAAATGGAACACTAAAGATGCTTCTTACTAGAATGCAATTAAGTATAGTAAAATATTTGTTCACTTATTTAGAGACCTTGGATCTTGTTGCAGATGCCCTACTTTATTAGCTCTTGCTGTTCATACGATTTAATTCAGTTACCATTTTAGTTAACTCTTAGCTTCCATTACCACTGATGGTTAATTAATTTGGTTAAAAACTTCAGCACTTAAAACACAAAGAGATATCTGCATTGTGTCCCTTTCCTGAATTTCCCAAGTTAATACACAAATCTTGGGCGAATCCTGTGGGTAGTTCTTTATACAGACATAGATGCATACTTGAAAATGTCTCCAAATTTACAAATGCACGATTGCCATGAATTATTCTAGGGCATTATCAGGATTTGATTTAAATGAAAGGAAATCGGGGTAATAGACACTTACTCATTTCTATTGCACTCAATTATTCTAATCATTAAAATGCATTTTGCCTTGAGACTTTAATTAAAGTCACTTTCTATCATGTTCATTGTGTACCTCAGAGAAATAGGCACATAAACAAAACTGGTAAGATCTGACAGTGTTATTAACCACCAATGTCAAACTTGAAAATCACACCACAAAATTCTCTCAAGATATGGCTGATCTACAAATACTTCCTGGTATTCAATCTACCAAGGAGACATGGGTAGAGGAGAAATGAGATCTCTTTTTGAGTTTCTTAGTAGATCCACCCCTCAGAAAACCATTAAGTAGTTTTATTCAGATTTCTTCTGAAAATACTAATTGTGGTCAACTGTGACCCCAGTGAGTAACTTCTGCATACCGGCCACTACTGCCTGTGTAAAGCTCTCAGGATGCAAAAAAGTGACATGTTTTATCTTTTCCATTCCTAGTTTCCTTCAGATAATCCATTCTGACACCACCATCTATTAGCCTATTTAAATCCTTTTTGAACTATTTCTATTTTATCCTATGCATGCAAATTCTTGGGAATAATGAGTTTCATCTATTTTACAATCATTGCATAAATGGGCACTTCTTTTTTGCTTGCCCTGATCTATGTATTAACATGTCAGAGGATGCACCCTCATTCCCCACTCTTTGCTTACTATCCTTCGTTCATCCACTCATTTGCTCAATAAGCATTGATTCAGCACAATCATGTGCTAGGCTCTGGGGCAGGCACAGGAGACAAAAAGACAGCATGGCCCCTGCACTCTAGGAATTCACAGTCTATTGTGGAGACAGACTGGAAGAAAAAGTCCTAGACCTGGAATGGAAGGGAAATGTATCTGAGCAAGATGTTTTAGAAGCTCCGTAGAGAAATGTCTACCTTAAAAATATGCGGACTGCTTTATGGTAGTTTGTCACTTCCACCCCGGAATTCGTAGCTTTTATACACTTTCTCTTCGGCCTTCACTTTTTCAATTTAAACGATCCTTGTCTTTTATTCAGTCCATTATGGAAACCTCCTTAGATTCTGGACTTTCTTGAGTTTGACCTGAGCTTGAAGAGTCTTCCAATTGTGGACACAACCGCACACAAAGAGCAACGCTTGTGCCCGCAGCTATTTTGCTTTTAAATGTCAATCTAACATACAATTTAGCAATGTGCGCCAGAACTGATTTTTTAATTTTATTTTGTCATCCACTTGAATTGAAAACATTGAGAACCTAGCACTCCAGAAGGGGTCTATTTCTCCTTGTGAACTGATCCTGTGTCCATGTGTGTGTGTCTTTTTAGTTTCCTGAACGCTGCTTAATTTTTTCAGAAATATAAACCTCCTGTTTCAGAACACATACTATGCAGATTAGTCTGTGAAGGCTAACTGCTCTCAAAATATGAGTGTTTTCACCAAACAAGCTGAGTGAACGTAAAAAATGTCAGACAGCTCTGATGAGAAAGATGCTAGTTTTATCTACAGATTGTACTGAGTAGTGTCAGTAATTGGTTTGCTTCAACTTTTGAAAAATGAATAACTACTCTGCAGTTCGCACTTTCAGTTCACAAATACAGAAAGTTCCTTGGCTCCTGAAAGGGGAAAGCCCTTGAAAGCTTTCTGCTGGAATGCTATTACAGGTACCTTGAGCCTTCTGCTTGAAAGGCACGAGAACTGAAGAGGCTTTTTCTTCTGTTGCTTCTGAACATATGCTGAGGGCTTCATTTTGGAAACGGATAAATCACATGTTAGAAATTGCTCTCAAATCCTGACAGGTAACCCTATTTCTTGAGCACAGAAGGATACATATTCAGTTGAGATGTGTTTAAACCTGAATACCGAAAAGCAATGAAAGTAAAAAATGAAATACATTTCTTTATACCATTTAAACAGCAATCCATGCTTTTAAATCATTAAACTATACATCTCCAGCCCCCTGGCCTGTGACCAGCTGTTTCCACTGCTGGGATTTTTCCCACAGGTCTGCATAGCTCATTCTCTCACTCCCAATCTCTTCTCCACTGTTCCCCTCTAGGGGAGAAGTTCCCTGATAACGTGACATAAAATAGCAGCATGCATGTTCACACATCCATGTGCACACATGCTCACCCCACACACCATACCACACACACTGTGGCAGGTTGAATTATGTGTTCTTAATCTTAATTCACATCCCTGTGATATGTGGATATGAACCCACTGTAAATGGAACCTTTTGAAGATGCTATTTTAGTTAAGGGGAGGACCAAATGAATAAGGGTAGGGGTCAATCTGTAATACTGGAGGCCTTATAAAAGAAGAAAATGGAAGGCAGAAATGAGAGAAGTCCAGGAAGGAAGAAGCGGGAAGTCAATGGAAACTGGAAAAGTCCGCGAAAGAAGGGGACCTTGCCATGTGATGGGAGGCACAGATGCCAGCCAAGGAACCCCAAGAATTGTGGCAGCCAGACCAGAACACCACAGTGTCTGGGAGAAAGCACACCTTGCCAGTATCTTGATTTTGGACTTTTTGCCTCAAAACCATGAAACAATAAATTCCTATTGTTTAAACCAACACACTGTGAGCTATTTGTCATAGCAGCCTGGCAAAATAAAACATACACACTAATGAACATCACACACCACACACACTCATGTGCATATACACAACCACAAGCATAATATACATCGCACACATGCACACACCTGCGTGACTCTCACACATCCCATACGCATGCATACACCACACACATACTCACACCATCTCACACACATCATGCACACACAATATATGTATGTTTTCCATCCCACTTTCCACCACTTGGCGTACGATATATGTACTTTGTTTATTGTGTCTCCCCTCCCACTAGAATATACACACCATAAGGACAAGTTTTTTGTCTATTTTGTTCCGTTATACCTCCTAGTTCCTAGAACAGTGCCTGGCACCTAATAGATATCTTCTCAAAAACCATTTATTAAATGAATTGTGCATTTCAACGTGTGGGACTGCTTCTCAGTATTCATCAATCTATAAAGAGGAAGATAACATGTCACTACCTTTCCCTATGAGTTTAGAGGGTGTTCAGAAAGTAAGATGTTGAGCAGGTATCACAGGAATGCTTTTATTTTCTAGCTATAGTTACTAGCTACATACATACAGTGTAGACAAGGAATTTCTCAGAGCATCTGGCACACAGAGACTTCACTATGCTGTGAACTGAAAAATCCACGTGGCTTAATGCCATAGCCTAACGTCAGTGTTAAGTCATCCCATGTAATATATCTTTAAAGGAAGTTGCATCTGATAATGGACTCAGGAGCTTAGAGTCAGAAAGCAATAAATAAAGTCTTCGCAGAGAGTAGGAAGAGAGAGAGGTTAGATGGAGAAAATTTCAATCCCTTTAAGTGTTATCATTTGAATGCATAGATCAAATTCCCTTCTCACTTGCTACAGTGTTCTAAAGCAAGCTAGGATGTAGCTATTGCCTGCACTCTTCCATCATTGCTGCCACTTCCCTACCTGGACTTGCAATTCTCAAGTTCCGGGAGGGTACTGCTCTCCCAGTGCTTCTCCTAGCCATCCAGTCAAGATGGGAGCCCTTGAGAGAGGCAAGTGCCCCACCTCCTGGGAGGGGAACGAAGAAGTGAAGGGAAGAGAGAAGCTGAGGTGAAACTGCAAAGGTTTCACATCTACTACAGTTTGCAAACACAGCATTCCTTGATCTCAATAGCCTCAAAGCCATGCTTGTGTCCTGGGGAGTGGGAGCAAATGGATTAAAATAAAGAAGAGCACAGATCTAGCTGGTGGATGTCAGTGGGAATACAGTGGCAGTGCACACCCAGTGATGCCCTCCTCACCACCCTCAGCCAGGACTGCTCAGGTCAGCTTTGCTCTCCTAACAGCCTCCCCCAGGATTATTCCTGCTCTTTGTCTGGCAGGTTCTCAACTGAGAAGAAGAGCAGGTGGCTTTGGCTTCCCACTGTTCCATGATCCTAATCCTGAGAAAGTCTCTGCATCTGTGGGGTCAGTCTTCATCTCTCTTGGGCAGCCAAGGGGACCACTGAGTAAATAAAGTCCCCACCAACTCACCCTGGCACCTACTATGTGGGACAGAGGTGGTGTGCACGCAGGTTTTAGGGCTTACCCTGACCCTTTATTCCGACTGAGCTTGGGACTCAGCTAAAACAACACCTCCTCCAGGAAGCGTTTCCTGATCTCCCTGGCCCGGGGACCTCCTGTGTACCAAAGCACCTTGCACAAAGCTCTAGCACAGCGCCAATCCTGTGGTAGGAAGCCCCTGGTTCCCCTGTCCATCTTGGTTTTATCCACCCACCCCCCCTTTTTTTTTTATTTGATTCTTTCTTTATTCTTTTGGGTTCTAAGATACGAGTTCTTTTTTAGCCCAATATTCTTTGCTTGGTACTGAGGGTAAAGGGAAAGGATGGGTGGAAAACCCAAATTAGAAAGGAAAAGCCTGGAATGTAGACAAACTGATTCTGAGCCTGTTTCTTCACATACAAACAAGGTCATAACTGGTCAACAGCCTTTTAGTAACTGCTACACTCCTGGGTCCCATGTGCTGCTTCTGTCTTTCGTAATATGATCCCAGGGAGTTGTGCTTCGATGGTTTCCCGAGTTGGTCAGTCCCCAGGGGATGCCCACAGAGTGATCAGTCTGGGAACTAGCTGACTGCTGAACTAATGAAATGTGTCAGGCACTTAATATATGGGTAATGTTTGGGTCAGTGAAAGCAGAAAGGGTTATGTGCAGATAATTACTTAGAGACTTCAGAAAGGGAAGCTACTGTTTCCACTGAAGTTTCTCAGGGAAGACCTCTTTGAACAATGCCACAAAAGGTAAGTCTGGGTTTGAGCAGGTGGGAATTAGAGAGACGGAGGGGGCTCTCCTCAGTATGGGAAGAGACAAGAAAGGGGAAAAATCCAAGAACACGCATGGGGCTGAATTCAACACTCCCTGCATTCTGCCACTTTGCCTTGGGCAAGTCACTTCACCTCTGTGTGCCTCAGTTGCCTTAACTGTGAAATGCGTATAAGAAAGACAACTATTTTGTACAGTTGTGAGGACCAAATAGGTTCACATATGTTAAAGCCTTAGAACAGAGCTTGGCATACAGTAAGCACAGATGTAAATACAGCTATTATTATTATATATACAAATTTAAAATGTTGTAGGAATTCAGAGATAAAAGAATGGAAATAGCTCTGGAATAGCCATGCCATTTTTTTTTTTTTTTTGGCAGCCCCATATTCTGGATTTTCCTGACAGTGCACTTTCAAATGCAGTATCCCAATGTTTCCAAAAGGAAACTCATAGCTGTCAGACAATCTGTCCCAATATTTTGTTGGGAAAAACAAGATCATTGTACCGTTATATAATAAAGTCACTGGTTCTTTTTTGTTTCTAAAATGGTCGGTATTTTGATAGAGATTGAGATTCTTCTGAAATTTCATCACTGATTGAAAAAAGTCAGAGGATAGATAAAATTATATAAGTGGTAAAAATACATGTGCATACACACACAATACACCACACAGACACACAAATGAGGGTACAAACGCTCTATAGGGGAAGCCAACTTATAATGATTGAGAGATCACGGCTACATGGGATATAAAAACTGGCTAATTAAGTTGTTTAAAATGCTATTTTTCTGTATTTTTTTTCTCTTTTTCAGGTTAGTCTCATTTGACTTTACATAGCCATAAATATCCCAAGAGAAAAAAATATGCCAATATGTACAGGCATAAATAGAGACCTTCTTTATATACAAGATTACAAAACACATTAACCTGCCTCTTTTTTCTATTATTACTTAGAGATAACCCCGTTAGTGAGTCTCCTCTATTTTTCAGTCAACCATATGCCAGTGTCTTGTTCCCTTCTTCAGTTTCTTCTCTTCAAACAAAATAAAAGAAAGTCACAGACAAGGTGGCACTGCCATTTCACCTCTTCTGTGCTCATTTAGCAGTTCTTCTGCAGTCCAGAGATCCACCACAACCTTGAAAGGAGAGGAAAGCAGACACTCAAGGCTGATCCAAAGCAGGAAATCTAAGAAGCTGTGCTGGTTTGAAAGGATGTATGTACCCTTGAAAAGCCATGTTTTAATCAAAATCCCATTTCTGTAAAGGCAGAATAATCCCTATTCAATACTGTATGTAATTAAATCATCTCCCTGGAGATGCAACCCAATCAAGAGTGGTTGTTAAGCTGGATTGGGGGACATGTGTCTCCACCCATTTGGGTGGGTCTTGATTGGTTTACTGGAGTCCTGTAAAACAGGAAACATTTTGGAGAATGAGATATTGAGAGAGAGCAGAGAATGCTGCAGCACCAGGAAGCAGAGAGTCCACCAGCTAGCGCTTTGGAGATGAAGAAGGAAAACACCTCCAGGGGAGCTTCAAGAAACAGGAAGCCGGGAGAGAAAGCTAGCAGATGATGTCATGTTCACCACGTGCCTTTCCAGACAAGAGAGAAACCCTAACTGTGTTTGCCATGTGCCTTTCCACTTGAGAGAGAAATCTGAACTTCATCAGCCTTCTTGAATCAAGGTATCTTTCCCTGGATGTCTTAGATTGGACATTTCTATAGACTTGCTTTAATTGGGACAGCTTCTCGGCCTTAGAACTGTAAACTAGCAACTATTAAATTCCCCTTTTTAAAAGCCATTCTGTTTCTGGTATATTTCATTCCAGCAGCTAGCAAACTAGAACAGAAGCCATTTGTATTTTCAGACCGGAGCACATCTAACTCTGAGAGTTGAAAAACTATTCTACTAGAATCCTCTTCTACAGTCACCTACAGATTCCTAAAGCCATGAAGGAGATCCAAGCACCTGCCCCAGACAGCGATGTCTCCTGCCCCACCACACCTGCTGGACAGGACCATTCTTCTCTGTCCTCTGCCGGTAACATCCTGAAAGCCCCCCCCCTCTCTGCGACACGTGGAAAGCGCACGCACTCAGGTCAGAAAAAGCATCTGGCTCAAAGTCCAGCCCCACCACTCACCAGCTGGAGGCACGGGGGGCATTCCTGTGCTTTTGAACCTCAGTTTGACTTTCTGTAAAATACATATGTCCAATAAAATGAGGAAGTAAACTGGCAAAGAGATAAAGGGGAGGCTCAGAAATCAGGAGATCCAAAGGAGAAGGGGACTGAGGGGAATCCCCAGGGAGGGATGAGGGGGCCCACAATGACAACTGTTTCCTGGGCCCGGGGAGCCTGCCCTGCCCCGCCCCTGACATGGCCCGTGGGGCGCTGGTCGACAAGCCACTGCCTTGGTGCCAACACTGGGTCTCACTGAACGTCTGCAGAATGAGTGCCTGCAAAGCGAGGGATTGAACGAAGGGGGAGGAGGACATGCAATCAGGGAGCAGGGAGCCCCTCTAAGAAAGGGGCAAAGAAACTGGGCGACGGCCGCTGCAGCAGCCCACAGGGCACCCACCCCACACAACCAGATTCTGGGCAGCGGCATCGCCAAGAAAGAAAATGGAACTGCTCGGCTTTGCAGGGTGTGTTGGCTTTGGGAGAGGCTATTGGAGGGTCCTGGGAAAATGGGTAATTGCTACTACCTTAAAAAAAAAAAAAAAAAGAATAAGGGAATAAGTAACTTCAGGAAAGCAAAAGGTAAGAAAGTGACCATCTAAGCACATGAAAATACTCAACTTTGAATAATATTTATATAAAGTAATGTGCACAAGGAATACAGACTACTAAAAAATCATAAACTAAATATTTTTAAAGAAGAGGCGGAGCTGGAGGATATGATGGTATTAGGAAGGATAGGAAATCAATAAATTATGCTTAAATTGGAGAATAAAATGAAAAAATATATTATTTAGAATAATGGACATATTTAAATGACAGAAGAAACAACTGAAAGAGTTGAAAGTGGTTGCTTCTGAAAGAGTAAATGATGGTGTGCTGGTTTGAAAGTGTTATGTACCCTAGAAAAGCCACGTTCTTTAACCTGTGATTGAAAACTGTTGGATGGGATCTTTTTGATTAAGTTGTTTCCACGGAGATGTGATCCACCCAAATGTGGGTGGGACCTTTTGATTAGATGGTTTGCCAGTCTGATCTGTTGTGAACCCCGGAAAAGCCATGACCTTAAATCCTCATTCAATATTGCTGGGTGGGAGCTTTGTGATTGCTTCATTAGAGATGTGGTAACTTTTGACTAGATGGTTCCCAATTGTAGGTGGTAACTTTTGACTAGATGGTTTCCATGAAGATGTGTCTCCACCCATTCAAGGGGGGGTTGCTTACTGGAGCCGTTTAAGAGGAAACCATTTTGGAAAAAGCTTTAGAGCCACCAGAACCAACAGAGCCTACACAGCCAGAGACCTTTGGAGATGAAGAAGGAAAATTCCCTCAGGAGAGTGTCATGAAACAAGAAGCTGGGAGAGAAAGCTAGCAGACATTGCCATGTATCTTTCCAGCTGAGAGAGAAACCCTGAATTTCATCGGCCTTCTTGAACCAAGGTATCTTTCCCTGGATGCCTTAGATTGAACATTTTTTATAGCCTTGATTTAATTTGGACATTTTCATGGCTGAGTACTGTAAACTTGTATCTTAATAAATTCCCCCTTTTAAAAAGCCATTCCATTTCTGGTATATTGCATTCCAGCAGTTTACTAACTAAAACAGATGGTTTCCATGAAGATGCGTCTCCACCCATTCAAGGAGGGGTTGTTTACTGGAGTCCTTTAAAAGGGAATCATTTTGGAAGAAGCTTCAGAGCCCAAACAACCAGAGACCTTTACAGATGCAGAAAGAAAACGGCTTCCCTGGGGAAGCCGTTTGAAGAAGCCAGTAGAGAAAGCTAGCACACATCGACTTGTGCCTTCCCAGCTGACAGGTGTCCAGAAGCCAAAGACGCCAGCAGATGCCAGCCGCCTTCCAAACTGACAGAGGTGTTCTAGACAGGACCAGCCTTTTGTGAGTGAAGGTAACCTCTTGTTGGTGCCTCAATTTGGACATTTTCATAGCCTTAGAATTACAAACCTGTAACTTAATAAATTCCCATTTTAAAAGCCATTCCATTGCTGGTATATTGTATTCTGGAAGCTTTAACAAACCATAATAGATGGGAAATGGTAGGGCATTTGAATTTAAAGCTATGTGTACATATTACTTTGATAAAATAAAAACTAATTTGAAATATACCTGACAAGGTCATGGCATGGGCTACAGATGACATCTGTAAAGTGCAGTTTCCAGGAGCTGCACAGAGTAGGTGCTCAGCAAGCCTCAGAGTGGTCATTACTGGTGGGGCTCACATCAGCGCACAAGGAGCCTCAACTAATGATACTAGTGGCCAGTATGTACTGACAGCCTGTGCTATGTCATACGTCTTTCTGCATTCTTTGTTTGTATATGAAAGAACGTTTGCAGAGTACTCTCATTTCTTCGACTAAATGTTGAAATGCTAATGTTTTTTATGTAAGTAATGTTCCAAAAGTTGAGAGTCTGTAATCATACATTCCTTGGCAGAAGAATTCAGGTCACTCTAGAACAGGGGTTTTACCCTGGAACCTGGGGGAGCTGATGAATGGATCACAGGGATTTTGTGAACCTCTCGAAGCTGCAAGAAATATTTTTAAGTGCATTTTTTTTCCCAGAGTGCGTATTTTTCAAGTGATTTTTTAAAGGAGATATAAGACTTTTAAGAGTTCATAAAATTTCCTCTCAAGAATACAATTATGTTGGTTTTAATAAGTTTGGGTGTTTCAATTAAAAAAAAACACAAAACAGAACTTTACAGTATAGAGGATTTCATTTCAAAGAGACTAAAAAAATAATTCCACTTGTGATTTAACTCAATATATGCAACATGTTTCTACAAATTCAGTTACTTTTTGGTTTGCATCAACCAAGAGAATTAATAATTAAAGGTTTCCTTGGCTGCGCATAAGTGACAAATGAGAAAGACTCAGTCACCTGCCATATAAGACCTATGGCTACCAGTAAAGAAAAAATATATATACAAAGTAGTATGTATATTAGGTGCCCATGAACAAAAGCAGAAAAGAAATAAAAATAAAATGTCTTGAAAAGGAAAGTATTGAATTTTTTAAAAATATCATGTCCTAATTCTTCCCACCCCTTTCTCTTTGAATTACTCTTCTGCTCCATCTTGGACAGATGTTCATTTATTTTAAATATATATATATATATGTATACTTTTCCACCATCGAAGCCTCATGACCTCTCTTTTTCTTCATAACTCAGTATCATAGTTATTATCCAAAGTCACTTGATCTATTTTTTTGTCTAAAACAAATTGCGCAGATTCCATTCATGCTTATATTCAACAAATATGTAATAAGCACTGCTTATATGCGCAGCACTGCACTGGGAGCCAGCCATCCAATAGAGAGCAGAAATAGACATGTTTCCTTCCTTTATGGACCCCACAGTTGATTGGAAAAGACAGACTTGATCACAGAAACAGTGGTGACAGCACGACTGTGTCAAGTGCTGTAAAGGAGAGAGATGCGTTGCCACTGGAGTCTGAGAGAGTGGGTTGGGCCAAAGCAGCTCAAACAGGAAGGGCTCCCCTGGGGTAAGTGATGCTCAAGCTAAGAACTGAAGGATAATAGTAGCTGACTTGGTGAAAAGGAGAGGAAAGAACACAAGACAAAGCTCAGGGAGGAGTGAGGAGCGACGTGCCCCAGGAGAGGCGGGCTGGCTCAGTCCACTAAGTAGACCATGTTACAGAATTGGCCCGGTAGCTACAGAAACTCTTTAGAGAGGAGCATGGTAGGAGGGGAGGTAACTGAACACCTGCGTTTTGAAAGGATCCGTCTGGCAGCAGTATGCAGGGGGCCGGGGGTTGTGAGGAGACCACTTAAGAGGCGACTGAAATAGTCCAGGAGGGAGAAAATTCCATCCCCACCTTCTGCCCAGCCCCAACCAAAGACAGGTGGTAACATTCTAGGAAGACTAACCTACATGACTGTACAGAGATTGTAGGAAAAACATTCCAGAAGTATATCAGCATTCTTAGTGCCAAGACTCTAGTCTTACAAAGTTAACAAAAATGAAATCTTTGTTATGTGACACCCAAGCTATACATGGGAGTAGCCACCATTTATTGTTCACCAACTACTGTACTAGGTCCTTGATTTGTATTATATCTCTAGTCTTCATGGCAACCCTACAAAGTCGTGTTTGTTATCACCAGTTTACATATGAGAACACCACAGCTCTTAATAAGTTGGCCATGTTCACAGAACTGATTGAAACCAGTTTGCCTATCTCCAAATTATGCTCTTTCCATGAGCCTTCCATCTGCTAGTGGTGATAAATACATTAAGCAGAAGATTTTCTGGAGGAAAGTTTGTTCTTATCAAAGCATTTCCTACTCAACTTAAAATCCCCTGATAAAGCCATAAGGGAAATGAACTAATGTGATAATCATCTTTTTTTAGAAACTGAGGTATAACTGAACACAGGAAAATGCACAAATCGTAAATGTTTGGTTGGAGGAGCTGTGACAAGTGTCCATTCCATGTAATCACCACCTTAATAAAGATGGCGAGCATTGTTCCCGGCCTAGAAAGCCCCCATGTCCATTTCCAGTCCACCTCCCTCCCCATACAGAGATAGTCACTATTTTGATTTCTGTCCTCATAGATTAATGTTGACTGTTGCTTGACTTCATGAAAATGGAATCCTAGAATATGTATTCCTTTATATCTGACTTATTTCACTGAGCATAATATTTGGGGGACTCAACCATATTGGGTGTGTATTACGGTTTGTTCCATTTTATTGCTGAATAAGTAATCATCTTTAAATGGATGATTAATGTATTTGAACAGGCTTTGTCATATAATTCACATCTTTTCAATTGAAAGAACATTCATATTTTTAAATTTAGATTTGTTTCCTGGGGTCTTGTTCCTTCTGCACAACATGTGCCATCAAATTTAGGTGTAAAATATCTTCTTTCTCCCAGTCACACATCAATATACTGCCAATATCTTACGCCAGACTTGCTGGCATTAACTGATGGGTTCAGCACCCCACTGTTGAAATTAAGACCATCTGCTCCAAATTGACATCTTAGAGAGAAACTAAATCCCAATTAAAAGGTAAAGCTTCTATAAGCTTAGCTGGTGTTGACAGATTGTGGAAGTGAGGAAGTTGTTTTTGTGAATGAATTGCAAATGAAAACAGCTACACATTAAGGAAGATGCAAACGGTTTGCTCTGAAATGAAAAAAAAAAAGTGTTTTCTGGAAATAAACACATCTGTAGTTATTTAGGAGAGAGTTTTGACCCCTGAAAACAATACCACCATTCTATAGGCACTGATTATCACACAAATGCCAAGAAAGGGTAAGCGCTAAGCATGTTGAGTGCTCAGAAAACAGCACTGAAGCCCCAGAATATCTTCAAGGATAATGAAGGTGGAAATAAAAGCTTTATCACTATTTCATGGATGTAGGTAGAAATGAACATGCCTGCGCCTTTCTGGGCCATAGTGATTACACAAAAGTGATAGGTATGTGCAGAGAAAATATGGAAAGAATTCACTGCGTTTGCTGAAACTGTGCGTATACTAAGAGTGTGGATAATTAAGATTGTGAATGACTGATGAGTTGCCTTCACAAGCTGCTTCACAAAATCTTGGAAAATCTGATGGACAGTCTGTATAATTTGTTATCATTTCTTTCTCTTCCTGAAAATCATGTGAAATAAGTTTAAAATTAGAATAATTAAAATTTAAAAAATCTAATAGCTATTTTCAGCAAAATCAGTGGCAGATATTACCTATGGATTCCATATATTTAGGAATATATACTAGATATTATCTAAGGATTCTAATGCACACAGGAAAATATAAATATATCTAATGCATAGAGAGAGCTGCCCAAAACAGTGTTGCAAAAGCAACACGGGAGGGACAAAGAGAAGAGGCACAGAGTGCGGTGAGTGGATCCAGCAGCAGCAGAGGAGTTTGGGGAGTTCCAGCAAAAAAACACACTTCTTGAAGTACAAAGCTGTATCTTTTCTTAGCACCAACTCTTGGAGAAACCGGCAACAGAAGCTTTTCCTGAGAATGGTTGATTTACAGAAGCAGAGTAAGCCAGAGTCTCAACAAATCATGCAGATGAGGCATATTTGTAGGAAGGACAGCCATCTCTGTGGCAACAGAGAAAGAGAGACTTTGGATTGTGACTCTTGAAAGGTTCTCTGGCCTTTCTCTCACTCCCGTCTACACCAAACTCCTACAAATGCCTATTCCTGCAAACAAACGCCAAGTACAGGAAAATTATCCCAATGATGTATGAAAGAAGAGACAGGGAGAGAAAACACTGACCCAGTTCAATTAGAAAGAAAGGGAAGGAAGTAAGGGTGGAGGGTAGGAGGGAGGGAGGAAAAGAAGAAAGAGAGAAAGAAAGAAAGAAAAAGGAAGGAAGGAAGGAAAGGAAAGAAAGAAGGAAAAAGACTGACTCAGAATCAATTAAAAGGATGCTATTTTAAAACATGGAAAAAGAACATCAAAATTACCAATAAATGAAAAACACTAATTTAATTACTACTAAAGTATTGAATGGAGGAAATAAAAAATATGACCAAACATCACCATTAATTCAGAAAATTTATGGAAGTAAATTGCCTTCACTGATGAAGACTGCAAGGAGAGGTGTTAGAAATAGCATTACTGAGGATTTGGCAGAGGCAATTTTACCCGACATTTATACAGTGTTCATCAAGTATCAGGCACTGTTCTATATGCCTTAATTCTCACAACAATCCCATAAGACAGATAACTTTATCATTACTATTTTACAGATAATGAAAACTGAGCCACAGAGTATGTAAATCACTTTTCCAAGGCCACAGAGCTGGGAAAGTCACACATTAAATTTAAATAGATGGCCCTCAAATCTAGCACATATTTAAAAGAATATGAGCAAACACCAGAAAAGATATTATGGACTAAAAAAATTGGTCAATGGAAAATATTATTAATTAACTTTTCTCATAGTAGGGAACTAACATATATCATCTAAAAGAATAGAGGAAGTAAAGTATCTTAAAAATGCTAACTATATAGATATTTGCTAGAACAGAAATACAACCTTTCTCAATTTTATAAGAACCTCACAGAAAATTCAAAATAGATACTGAAAGAATTTGGAAAAGTATAAACAGAAAATAACTCAAAATGTTATGACCAACCAAAGACACAATGTATTTTGCACATCAAATGTAAATTGACTCAACTTTGACTTTTCAAAGGAAGATTTTTATATTAGATGAAAAAAAGCAAATTCCACATCTATACTATATACAAGAGACATACCTAAAAAGTATGGTTCGGAAAAGTTGAAACTTTAAAAATGGACAAAGATATGCCAGGCAAATACACACAAAAAGAAAGCAAAGTCACAAACAATATCAGATATGATGGAATTCAGACTAAGAATATTACACAAGACCATAAAAAACAATTTATAACTCTAAAGGGTACAGTTCACAATGAAGACATAAATGTTACAAATATCTAAACACAAAAATATTCATAAAGCGGAAATTACAGGCATTTTGAGCAGAAATATGCTACTAATAGCAAATTTGAAATAACTTCTTTCACTCCATGACAGAACATGTATGAAAAAAATAAGAACATAGAAGACCTCTATAAACTCCATAACCTGAAAACAGGAGATATATCTTTCTTCAACTCTTCATGAAGCATTAATAAAAAGTGTGTACCTATTAGACTACAAAAATGCTTCAATAAATTCCAAAAAGTAGAAATAATCAGTTTCTTATCATAATAACTACAAACTAGAAATCAATAGCAAAAGCAGAAATTTTAAAAAAATCCTTCCATTGGAAATTTTAACTCTCTTAAATAACTGTTTAATAAAGGAGGAATAAGAAGCCACAATTCTAGAATTTTAAGAAAACAAAAAAATTGAACCTAATAGGATCTATAGGCTTGAACTTAAGCAGAGCCAGAAGAAAAATTCATAACTTTCATTACTAGTATAAATTTAAACAAAAGATAAAATGAAAATAAACAAAATATTTATAAAAACTGAAGGAAAGTAAAAACTAGTAAGTACTGAAATAGAAACCGATCCATTTGAAAGCAGAAAAACAATATAACCAATAAATAATCTATAAATTGGTTCTTTTAAATAAATCCATAAAATTGATAAACCACTAGCTAATAAAGAAGAAAGAGGGCAGGAGCAAATATACAAAGTAAGAAATAAGAGGAAACTAAAAAAAGAAAGTGTTCAAATTAAATGTATAATAGGAAAATACCTTGCTCAACTCTACGCAATAGATAGTTCCATCTGCCTACCCCATATTAGGGACAGATACTTTCAGCATCAAAAATTTAGAATTGCCATAGCCCAAACTATGGAAGGATCAAAGGTGATGGTGGAGTAATACAGAGAAGATAGGGCTTAAATGAATATGAATGTTGAATCATTAAATTGATATCGCTTTTAGTCTCTAGTATTTTAGAGCAGTTAGAAGTAAAAACCTAAAATTGTGAGATTTTAACCTGTGTCAAACTCTGAAATATGTTCTATAACTAACTGTGGTGCTGTGCTTTGAAATTTATAGCTTTTTTTATATATGTGCTATTTTTCATTAAAAAAAAACAAGAAGAAAAAAGTCAATTGTGATGATAAAAAAATATTTAAGCCCTCTAATCTCCTGCATTCTGGAGCAGCTAGAAGGAAAAATATGAGAGGATCATATGGTAGGCCATGACAAACTCTGAGATCTGTCCTGCAACTGCTTGTTGAAGAGTGCTTTGAAAACTATTGTTTTACTTCTTTGCTTTGTATATATGTTACATTATACAATAAAAAAGTTAAAAAAAATAAAAATAAAAAAGAGCAGGGTACACTTCTCTACGTTATTTATGAGCCAGCATTACTCTAATTCAAAACCAGAGAAAGACATCACAGGAAAAGTAAACTACAGGCTAATATCCCTCATGAACATAAACGCTAAAATCCTAAAGAATAAATTAGCAAATCAAATCCAGTAACATATAAAAGAATAATGCATCATGCTCAAATGGGGTTTGTCCAAGGAATATAACGCAAGATCGGTTTAATATATGATAAATTAATCAAACTCACTAAAAACCATATAATCATCTCAACTTCAACACCCATTCATGATAAAATTCTCAGCAAACTCAGAGAAGAAAGAAATTTGCTCAACCTGAAAAAGGGCATCTATAAAACACTTAGAGCTAACACCATAATTAATGGTGAAGGACTGATTGCTTTCTACCTTAAAACAGGAATAACATAAAGATATTCACCCTTAGAACTTTTATTTAACATTGTACTGGGAAGCTTGACAGCACAGTAAGGAAATTAAAAATGAAAAGCATAGGGTTTGGAAAGGAAGAGGTAAAACTGTCTTTGTTTACAATCAGCATGATCATTTGTGGGGAAAAAAACCTCAGAGAATATACAAAAAGCTACTTGAACTAATAAATGAATTTAGTAAGGTAACAGGATAAAAATAATCAATTGTTTTTCTATGTAGTAGCAACAAACAATTGAAAATAGTATTTAGAAAAACAATTGCATTTACAACAGCATCAAAAACAACCCTTAAGATGTTGCAGCCACTGGAGGTTATTCTTACGCATTAAGTAGATATCACCTTGTTGTTCAAGATGTAGTGGAGAGGCTGGAGGGAACTGCCTGAAAATGTAGAGCTGTGTTCCAGTAGCCATGTTTCTTGATGATGATTGAACAATGATAGAGCTTTCACAATGTGACTCTGTGAATGTGAAAACCTTGTGTCTGATGCTCCTTTTATCTACCATATCAACAAAAATGGAATAAAAATAAATAATAGGGGGAACAAACGTTAAAATAAATTTAGTTTGAAATGCTAGTGGTAAATGAAAGCGAGGGGTAACGGGTATGGTATGTATAACTTTTTTTTCTCTATTATCGTTTTATTTCTTTTTCTGTTGTCTTTTTATTTCTTTTTCTAAATCAATACAAATGTTCTAAGAAATGATGAATATGCAACTATGTGATGATATTAAGAATTACTGATTATATATGTAGAATGGAATGATATCTTATTGTTTTGTTTGTTGTTACTTTTTTTTTGATTAATAAAAAAAAAAACGATGTTGTAGCCGAACGTCCTTGCTCACTGGTACACCAGGGGTTGGAAAACTACACTAGGCAAAGAACTTGCATCAAGATCAGGACTGAAATACATTAATGTGGGTGCTTTAGCTAAAGAAGACTGATTACTGGAAATCATGGAGTCTGATAAGATGGCTTCTCCCAAGAGCACCCCAAAAGATGCCCAGATGATGGCACAAATCCTGAACAATATGGGGATTACAGAATATGTGCCAAGAGTTATAAATTAGATGTTGGAGTTTGCCTTCCAATATGTGACCATTGGATGTTGGAGTTTGCCTTCCAATACGTGAGCACAATTCTAGATGATGCAAAAAGTTATTCAAGCCATGCTAAGAAAGCTACTGTTGATGCAGATGATGTGCAAGTGGCATTCTAGTGTCATGCTGACCAATCTTTTACCTCTCCTCCCTGACAAAGATTTTTTTGTTAGATATTGCAAGGCAAAGAAATCAAACCCTGTTGCCATTCATCAAGCCACATTCAGGTCCTAAGTTGCCACCTGATAGATAGTGCTTAACTGCTCCAAACTATAAACTTAAGTCTTTACAAAAAAAAAAAAAAAAGACATCTACTTCTGTAGGAAGAATAACAGTTCCCCAGTTAAGGGTGGGTTCAGTTACTAGAAGACCTAGTACTCCCACACCAGACACACCAACTCCACAAACCATTTTCGACTAATGTAGGGGCTCCAATGTCCCTCACAGGGCAAAGGTTTACAGGGCATTTGTCCACTTCACAGTTCCCAGCTGTAAAAGCATCCATTCCTGCCAACATCAGTGGTTCAGAATGTTCTGATTAATCCATCATTAACTGGGTTGAAAAACATTCTTATTACCACTAACATGTTCTCATCACAAAATACTGCCAGTGAATCATCAAATGCACTGCAAAGTGCATGATGATGACTATGATAATTTGTAATCCAGCTTCAATGCATGTAACATGTATACTTGCTACCTAAATTAAACAAGCACGCTGGATCTTTTGAAGAACTCTCAAGAGAGGCTGGCTAGGTAACCATGGGGATATAAGAGTCCAAGATCTGTAGGGCAGGCCACAAGCTGGCAGCTCCAATGAAGGTCCTCATAGTAACAGGCCAGCGCTTGCTGGACCAGACAACTGGGCACCGTCACCTGGCCAAGTTGACACGTGAAACTGACCTTGACAGTCCACCCCTTATCAACTTGGCAGCTATACACATCACCTTAAACCATACTTAATCTCTAAATAGAAAACAATAACAGACACATTTTCTCCTCACCTAACAATACTCAACTGTCTGGCGCACAACCGGAAATGCATTAAATATCTCCAAAGTAGGGTGCAAGTGCTTGGGGAATATTCATTCTTAAACTTGTTATCTTATGAATTAAACACTATTTAACATGAACAAAAACAGTTTTGTCACATATGATAAAGTGAATAAAATAAAGAGGAAAACAAAGATATTTGATTTATATATAAATACATACATACTAAATCCAAAGCAAGTAAGAAATATTCATACCATTACAGTCCTCATTTCTGTAACTCATCATGTGGTCATAGTTCACATTTCTCACTACCTTCTTCCACTACCCATTCCATGTTTCCTTTACCCTCAGCAAGCACTTCAGCTGGCCGTGGTTCTTTGCCTGGTTGGGTGACCCAAACCTTCATTCGTGAAGTTTGAGAGCCATTGGTAGTCTTGTTTGGATTGGATTTTTGCAGTTTTCCATTGATTTTAATCACAGGGCATGGGAGTACTAAGAGACGCTCTAGGGGATCTCCTATATTCCAGGAAAACTCTCCTTTACCTCCATTGTGTAGTTGCAGTCCTATTTCCCCCTGATAGTCAGGGTCAGTCACCCCAGACAATATTATAATCCCCTTCTTGGATTGTTGATCCAGGGGCATGAGTAGCCCAAAGTGACCAGGTGGCAGCCTTAGATTCTGATTCAATGGAATCATTATTGTTTCTCCTGGTGGAAGCCGTCCCCCTTCTGGAACTAAAACCTATAGACCAGCCATCTCAAGGTCGCAGGGACAGGAAGCAAAAATTTTCCTAGTGGATCACTAGGGGTAATAGTGAGTGGTGCCACTCCCATTTCCACCCCATGGTTCCTAGACCTTTGAATCCTGACTATGGAAGAAACCACACCATAGAGTGGACGCGCTGATTCAGAGTACACACAGCCTCCTGGAGAATAAGCCCTGCAAGGGATTGCCACCTAGTTGGCACTGTAATTGAGTTTTCAAAAAGCCATTCCACCGTTCTATCAATTCAGCTGCCTCCAGATGATGGGGGAACATAGTAAGACCAGAGAATCACATAAGTTTATGTGCCCATTCCTATACTTCATTTGCTATGAAGTGAGTTCCTTGATCAGAAGCAATGCTGTGTAGGATACCATGACAATGGATAAGGTATTCTGTAAGTCCATGGATGGTAGTTTTTGACAGAAGCATTGCATGCAGGGAAAGCAAACCCACATCCAGAGTATGTATCTATTTCAGTTAGAACAAATCACTGCCCCTTCCATGATGGGAAGCCTCACTATCATACAGATGTCAATTATTGTTTGTTAATTTGGGAATTAAATGCCAAAATATTTTTTCTTTGCTTTTTTGTTATTCTTGCTGTTGTTTTGTTTTTTTGTTTTTGTTTTGTTTTGTTTTGTTTTTTAATCAAATGAGCTAGTGCTAACACTCATGTTGCAAAACAAGCAGTAATAACCAGGAAAACTCTGAAAAAGAAGAGCAATTATGAAAACATAAAGTCACTATATTAATTTAAAATTTTAAAAATCTTTGGTACTGGCACATGAATAGAAAAAGAGGCCTACAAAATCAAACAAAAAAACCCCAGAAATACACCCAAATACATACAAGAAGGTATGACAACAATTGCATCTCAAATTGGTGCTAGAGAGGATGGATTTATTTAACAAAAGGTTTTGGGACAACAGGTAGCATACTGAAAAAAAACCCAGGTAAATCTGTAACTTATACCATATACCAGGATAAATTCCAAGTGAAACAAAGATTTAAATGTAAAAAACGGATTAAAAAGTATTAGAAGTAAATATGAGAGAATACATTCTAATTTTCAGGTGGTAAAGGCCTTTCTAAATATAACTCAAAATCCAAAAGTCATGAAAAATTTTTAAAACTTTCTGCATCACACATATGCACACACACATACAAACACTACAAGGAATATCAAAAGAATAATTGGAAATAAAATTAAATGTTCCTAGATAGCTATGAGAAAAAGACCAACCACCCAAGAGAAGAGAGAACAGAAAAATGAACAGGCAGTTCATAGAAAAGGAAACAAAGACTCCTAAACATAAGAAAAGATGGCCAACCTCTCTCATAATAAAAGAAACGCAAATTAAAACACCTCTGAGATACAGTACACACTTATCAGGTAGGAAAATTCAAATATACAATAAGATATTCCTCATGAGACTATGGAAAAACAGGCTCTACGAAGCTGGTCCTGGGAGTATAAATTCATACCAACTCTCGAAAGAGGGCTATTGCCAACACCTATTAAAATTCCAGATACAAGAAAAAAATAAAATAAAATTCCAGATACATTTACTCTATGGTAGAACAACTAAATGTATGGAGACATATTTGCAAAGGTGCAAAATAATGTCTATTCAAGCTTCCTATCTCAGTTTTGTTTATAATAGCAAAAAAAAATTAAAAACTAAAACAAAAAGTGGAAGCAACCCAAATATCCAACAATAGAGAACTGGTTAAATAAATTATGCTACGTTGATACAATGTAATGTTTTACAGCTTAAACAAACAGAATTTCTCTATGTGCTAATACATCATAATGTTAATTGAAAAAGGTTCTGAAGCATATATATAGTATGCTATTATTTGTGTAAACAAAAATGGAGAGGAAATGTAGAATTTATCATTTGCATTTACTTGTACATAAACACAGATGCTCTGAAAGAATAGGCAAGAAACTAGTGACATCGCTATGTGAGGGACAAAGGGGAGGGGTGGTGACAGTGGGGTGGATAAGAGACGAGGTGAGAGGGAGGGTTGTCATCATTTACCTTCTTAAAATTTGGGGGATTTTAAATTCTTTCACTGTACCTCCTACTCAAAATACTAAAAAAATATGAATATATGAATCTTAAAAGCAAAAACCCAGAATGAAGAATATTCGTATATTACCTAAGAAATACTCCTTAATTTAGAATGGGTTGTTTGCATCCACTGTCACCCTCGGTGTAAGCTGAACATTTCTATCCTCGTTCAGGGAGACGGGAGCCATCGGGGAATGAGAGCTTGCCACCTGTGTTTTCCAGCTGGGTTAATGGGATGTGATGAGACACATCTATTGTTTGGCTCCTAACCACACCGACAAGACTGACAGATGAGAACTGCCCTAAGTGCTTCCCTTTTTATTCACTGTCTGCGAGTTTCCACATATGCTGATTGCCATTACCCTCAAAAGTGGTATTTTGTGCTTCTCTATCTGGACAGGTTAATAAATACCACTGCAGCACTGACAACCCCTCAATGTAACGCTGCTGCTGGCAGAGCAGACCAACAGGTAAACCCAAAGGCACATCTGAGGCTTTTCTCTGTTCATTCTTTTTTCCCTTATTAGTGCATACAGCTACCTTAGGTTTTATCTGGAAGCACATCTAAGGCTAACTCTCCAGCAGATGGGCACTCAAACCTAAATCTAGTTAAAAATCATGAACTGAAAAGGAAGCTCCAGAAAAAGGAAGAGGAAGGACAAGGGCAGGAACTTCCCAATGGCTATAACACACATTTCAATTTATTGTCCCTCTTGTGTTGGTAACTGAGATCTCAGATTGAACAATATGCTGATACAGAATCAGGGGCATGTGGGAAGGAATAAAGCCCTTTGATGTACTCAGCTCTTATTCCTACAGGACAAAATTTTTCCACACAAATCAATTTGTTTGCCAGTGGCAATCAAGGTTTTCTGTAAAACATAATACAATAGACAGATCAGTTGCCCAGAGGAAATGATCTCTTAATATTTGGTCTAGACTTGTTTCAAATGTCTTTATGTCGATGGACATGGGATTATAATCTTCAAGACTTCTTGGAAATCTGACAATAAAGTTACAAATTAAATAACCATTCTTCAATAAGCCCAGAATTTTGGCAAGTTCATCCCAATTATATTCCATCCAAGGAGATATTCCATGGGCAGCATCTGTAAGGAATAAAAGCTCCTCTATAATTTCATCTTTGTGCCCTGCTTTCCTATTCATTTACACACAGAGACAGCTTTACGGTGCTGCTTTTCTTTGAAAGAAAAGAGTATTTTGCAATTGTTAATGAGGAAGAGAATTCACACGTTTTTAAGTAATCACACCCTTTTTAGCACTTCCTTTGTACAAGCTTACATTCTTGAAGTGATGGATGTGTCCCTAAAAAGCTGAGCATCAATTTAATTTTTAAATCTTTATTTGAATTTTGCATTGGTGAGATCACTATAAGAAGTCCTATAATGAATTATTTGTAATATGAACTAGACTACCTAGATTGATCTACCTTGTAGGACTTTATAAAAGGAATTATTTCTTTTCCTTCCTTAAAAAGGACCTTTATAAAAGGAATTATTTCAGATTGTCAATTATTTGGATTTATTCAGATACGTAGCTATATTAAGTGCCAAGGTGACAGTATTTTACTTATGATTTAAAAACTCATACTTAACATAATGATCTCAAGAAAATATATAATAGATTATATAATATATACTAATATATAATAAAATATAATTATGATATTATAAATAGAATGCATAAAACATATAAAGAACCTTGTTCCTTTATTTTTCCCTAGACAGTATACTTCAAATTTGAACTCTGAAAAGTATCTTTAAAAAATCATTAATTTTACTGGTACCTTCCTCTCTCTCTTCTGAACAATGATTGTCAAATCTTGCAATGTACTTCAAATACGGAAATCACTTTTTCACCAGAAATACTTTGAAATTTATTGCATTCTTGTATATATTTCAAAATGTTTAAAAAAAACATAACAATGTTAAATAAAAATAAAGGCATCCAGAGAAAGATACATTGACTTTGAAGAAAGGCCAACCATATCTGGAACTCCTCTGCGAGCTAGGAGGAGCTAGGAACTCCTTGCTCCGAATGCATTGCTTTCAACTCCTGATTCCAGTGGCTTTCTCTCTAAGCATCTGTGAATCCTCACTTAGCTTCTCCAGAGCAAACTGTGAATTTCATCTCTTAACTTAACATCTCCAAACCTCTGGATCCTCTCCAAAATGTCCCTCTCTTAAAGGAAGTATTTTTCTTAAAGGAAAGTATTTTCACCAAAATAGTTGTTGTATTATAATAAATGCATAAATAAACAAAGACTCTTAAAGAACCCCAGTAAGTGGATTAAGATGCACCTTGAATGGGTGGGGTCACATCTCCACAGAAACAATCTTATGAGAAGGTTGCTCCACAAAGACCTGCACCCACGACTGGATTAGAAGAACATGGCTTTTTCTGGGGTACAAAACAGTTTCAAACTAGCGCACATGGGAAGGATCAACTAATTCCAACAGAGAGCTCTTGGGTTTACAAATGAAATGGTATTTAAGCTGAGCCTTTGAAGTGGAATAGGATTTTGATAGCGAGTGAAGAGGACTATGGGCGTTCCAGATAAAAAGAACTTGGCCCAAGGGAGAGGGCAGGCAGCTAACTCTCCACCACACTTTATGGCCCCTCCCTTCCTGGAGTGGCCTCTGGGAAGTGGCCAGCCATGCCAGCTCCTTCTGCACCTACTGCAGCCATGTCACTTAGTGCTCATCTGTGGAATGTTGAAGTGGTATGTGTCCTTCAATGCAAGGAAGTTAAGAAACAGATTTGCTCTCCATTCTCTCTGACTCAATCTCTCGGATTCAGCACCTTCCAATCACTTAAGAGAGGGAGGGCCTCAGACAGAAGCAGCCTGGGATGTTTCCCCAGGAAGAAAGCTACCAACCCCTAGGGATACTGCTGCACGCCTCCAGGAACTGTACGCAGAAACAGAAGTGGGGCCGAGGCTCCGATGTTTCAGGAAGTAGGTTTTTATTCATCTATAGCCATAGAGCTCCCCTGAGTAGCCTCTGCAAGTCTGAGCCCCAAACAAAAGTTTAACATCAGTTTTTGTTGACAGGATGACACGTTACAGACAAGGTAAACGACTGGCTGGTTTAAATTGGGAACAGTGTGAAACCGGGTTTACAGAAGCTACAGAAGGGGTTTCTTTACAGGGATTTGTCATATCTTGCCCACATGGAGTTTACCCGTTCTCGGGGAAAGCATCCTATTTACGAGTAGTTCTGACTGTTCAGAGGAATTTGGGGAATTTTTAAAGAGGAGGTAGATTAAATGTGCAGGGAGGGATGAGGTGCCCACCTGCTGCAAGGGGCCTGCTTGCTACATTTCCCCCCTTTGATGCTTACTCTGACTTAGAAGGGGTTATGGCATGATGTATATTTCATCCTTTTCTTGTTCAGGTGTTGGTATGTGCAATTTGAGCTGGGCGTGGGAAACAAGGTAGCCATGCAGGGTTGAGGCCCCTACAAAATTGGGGGTGTGTGTGTGAGGATCTGTGCCCCACCTCTGTTAACCCACATTCTCCTGATGGCCCCTTTGTGACTGTGCCTGTCTAAGGTCGTTCCTTCCCTGAGGAATCTTACCCGTCTTTGGCTAACCAGCCATCCTCCGGGGCCAAGCAGGGTGATGTGAGGTGTGCAAGTGAGGGAGAAGCAATGCCCCCTGAAGGGGTCCAATCTGTTTCCTCCACAGCCTATGCCCTCTGGCCTCCACGCCCAGCACCTGCCTTGGGATTTCTTTCCCTGCTAGCGGGACCCTGGCTCTGGTTACATCTTTTGGGGAACTCAGTTTTTTCTTTCTTTTCTTTTTTTTTCTTCAGTGAGGGCCCAGCTCATAGCTTTGGGCAAGAGACAAACTACATGGCACCAGCTCCCAGGAGGCCCCCACCTCAGCACAGCCAAGAGCACCCCCCGACCTCGTATACACTGCACTACCAGGACTATGCCAGGTAATGTGTCGGATTCGGTGGGGACTAAAACTGTACATGTGCTGAAGGCCAGGTGGACGTGAGAACTGTTTCCCTGTCTAGGGGTTATGGTGATAGCCTTGCCGGCCTACAGTAGTAAAAACAGCACTACTAAGCCCGGCGAGGTGGGATTACAGCACACTGGGGGACCTTCCTTTAGGGTGCATACAGAACAATGCAGGTCTGAGAACTGCCCTGGCATGAATACTGGTTATAGTTTTTACCTCTTTCCCAACACAGGTGGTCTTAAGGCATGCCTGGCAAGCGTCATTCCCCTTGGAAGGGCTTGTGGCCACGCCGAGCAGTAACAGAAGAGTGAGGCACATGGTGCTGGCTATGGGGAATGCCACCACATGAACATACCATTAGCCTCAGAGAAGGGATGGAGACACACACTCTGGGCAGCGGCTAGGAACGGGGAAGTTATGTGGATAAGAGGGATCCCACTAAATTAGAGTAAAGTTCGTTTCGGGAAGAACTCCAGGCGACCTATTTCCAGGAGGGCTGAAACTGCTAAATGAAAGACAAATGCAAAGAGCAAGAAAGGCAATTAGTCCACAGACCCGGCAAGCGTGGATGCCCATGCTTCGATTCCTTAATTTTCGGCCGTGCGTGGATCAGCAGGGCTCGGAGGTCTCCGTGGGCTTCGGCCGCGCGTGGACTAGCCGTTTCCGGTGTGCTAGAGCAGGCACGATGGTCACTGAGGCCTCAGCTGCGGGCTGGTCAGCTGATCTCGGCTGCGATGCAGAGGGGTGCAGGGGCTTCTGGAGAATGATGCGCGTCAGGTGTACAAAATCAGGGGTGCACTCCCAGGGGCCGTCTGTGGTGGCCCTCTTGACCCGAGAGTGGCGAATTCATGGGATGATTTCCGTGACTGGCAGCTGTTGGGGTTACTCCAACAACACAGTAAGGGCCTCTCCATTGAGGCTGGAAGGAGCCTTATTATTTCTTTCTCCAGTCTTTCATCCACACCACGTCCCCTGGCTCAGCCTCCTGTAAGGGAGGGTAGGTGCTGAAGAGTTTGGGTACTGCTTTCAACACCTCCCCTTTCAGTTCACCTAAAACTTTTCCTAACTTTGACCATAATTTTCTTTTTCACAAACCTTTGGCAACTTACTACATTTGTTCAGGCTTTAGCTTACATTTTTTCTCATTTTCTAACAGCCATTTATTTTATCTTAGGACAAAACCATTTTTTCCCTTTTAGTAAAAAAAACACATCCTTCATATCCTTCATACTTAAGTCATTACCTCAATCAAACATTTCACCACATACAATTACTATTAAAATCGAACTTGTCAGAATAATGTTAAATACTTGAAATGCTTCAGTCAATGCTATTTGAAACATTAATATACAATCTTTTTTATAAGAATCAATGGCACATATCAAGACTTTTTTTCAAAAAACTATAAGGATAAAACGTTCAAGCAAGGAGTTTCTCAATATTAAACAGCTTTCCCAATTTAACAATATGAAATAAAAAACCAAAGGGGAGCCACAAATTTGGAGTCAAAGATAATGGGGTTTAGCCTAATCCCTTTATCTGGAAGGAAGGGACTAAATGAGGGTACAGAGGTGCCAAGGGAGCTGGACACAGGTCTTTTGCCTTGCCAGGAGTAGGAGCACTATTCACTTCACAATTATAACTTGGTTTATATTTTTTAATACATTCTTTTAACCTCATTATTTGACAAAACATTAATACTTTTTTGGTTGACCCCAGCTTCCTGCAAGGCTTGGAACATGTCTCTGTGGGCTATCTTGTTACTGGTATTGGGGAACCGTTTCCCACTATATTTTTTGGCCTTTCCTTTCCCTGTAATTCCAGTCTCCCAGCTCTGCAATTTTATTTAAGACACTGTTA
>PVIY010010539.1:0-68302 GCA_004026745.1 Myrmecophaga tridactyla | reverse complement strand
CTCCATGGTTTCTAATGAGAAATCAGAACTTATTCTAATTGGGACTCTCATATATAACATGTTGCTTTTCTTTTGCAGCTTACAGAGTTCTTCCATTGTCCTTTGCATTTGACAATTTGATCAATATGTGACAGGGCATAAATTCTTCAAGTTTATCCTGTTTGATGTTCTCTGAGCTTCTTGGATGTTTTCTGTCATTGTTTCTTTGAATATCCCTTCTGCCACTTCTTCTTCTAAGACTCCTATAATACATATGTTGGTGCAGTTAATGGTGTCCCACAGGTGTCTTGGGCTGCTTTCACTTTTAATAATTCTTTTTTCTTTTTGCTGCTCAGGCTGACTCATTTCAGTTGTCCTGCCTTTGCGTTCACTGATTCTTTCTTCTGCCACTTCCAATCTGTTGTTGAAACCCTCCCTGGAATTTTTCATTTCAGTTATTTTGGTCTTCAACTCCAATAGTTGTTTTTGGTTCTTTTAAAATTTTCTCTCTTAGATTCTCCTATTGTTGAATAATTTTTTTTTCCTGTTATCCTTTAGTTTTTTCTCTGAATTTTTTTCATCTTCTTGAGCATACTGAAGTTCGTTTGTTTTTTAAGTTTTTGTCTGGTATGTCTAGTCTGTCTTCTTCATCTGTGTTTTCTAGATTTTTGTCCTGTTCCTTTGCATGAGCCATCATTTCTGATTTGTTTGTCTTATATAATCTTTTGTTGCATTGTATGTCTTATATTTAAAATTTTGAACTCTGAAATTTTTTTCCTGAAATATCTGTTTCTTGAGCTTATAAACCAGCTGGTGGTATGAAAGAGATTTTCTTGAATGTCAGTCCTCCTGTAGGATAAGGTCTGCCGAAGTGAATGCCATGTGCAGGGTTCTCCCTGTCTTTTCTGGACCTGTGTCTTGCCTTGGACTTGTGTTTGCTAGTAGTCTTAGATGTTCCCGTATTTAAAGGAGTTGAATGCCCCCTCTACTTCCCAGGAGGCAGGTGTTCTCTCTCTCTTGAATGTTTCAGAGCTTGACTTAAAGCCTTTCCCCAGGGTATCTGCCTCAGCTGTTTCTTGCACTGCCTTCATTGTCTGCCTTCATTGTCTACCTTCATTGTCTCAAGCTGCTTTTGCCTGCAGGGCAAATTTTGGAAGGGTGGGCTCCCTGGAAAGGATTTTTCCATGTCATTCTTTCCCAGCAGGAACAAGTCTAGGGACCCACAAGGGATGTGCAGGCCATCTCCAAGCTGCCCTGAGAGGGAATGGAGGAGGGGCTAGCAAGGGTGCCAGGAGTTTCTTCCATGGCTTCCAAAGTTGTGCTTTCTTGACCTGTCTAACAAATGCAGCCCTTCAGCTATCCTCTGCAGCTTTTTTGGAAGCATGCCATCTTTAAATCTCCTTGACAGCCTCTGTCTGGGGCAGGTTGGAAAAATTACTGCCCTCAGAGCCCTGCCCCAGCAGTTCTGAAGTAGCTGATCAAATTAGCTACCAGGCCATGCCCACCTGTATCTTGGGGAGGTGGCTTGTTTGGTTCCCTTCTGGTGCCAGAAAGCTACACCATGGTCCAAACCTCACTGCAGCCTGCCATGAGAGTTGAGGATCTCTCCTGTGTAGAGAGAGCAGTTTACTGATATTTATCATAATTTACCAGCCTTTTCCTTGCACACTTCCCTGTATGTTGTACAGTGTTCTACTGGACTCTGGAGTTTCAAAGTAGTTGATTCCTACAGTTATTACCTGTTTAATAGTTGTTCTACTGAAGGGACTGATTCCTGGTACTTCCTACTCTACCATCTTCCCATAGTCTTCCCTGAGTGTGTTTTTTTAGAAATTTGTCTGCATCATCTTATTTTCAAATTTGTTTTTATGAGATACCTTTTTTATTGAAATGACCTTTGGAATTATTTACAAAGTTAGAGAGAGTTGGAAGTATTGTACAAAGTCCTGTTTTTTTTTTTTTTTTGAGAGTGACTCACATGTTTATCACTATCACCATCGAATACTTTAGTGTGTATATTCTACAAACAAGGAAATTCTCCTACATAACTACAATACAAACATCAAAATTAGGAAATTAACATCGATATATATTACCATCTGTATTAGTTAGGGTTCTCTAGAGAAACAGAATCAATGGGGAACACTCACAAATATAAAATTTATAATTGTCTTATGTGACCATGGGAATGCAGAGTCCAAAATCCACAGGGGAGGCTGTGAAGCCAATGATTCTGATGGAGGGTCTGGACAAACTCCACAGGAGAGGCTCACCAGCCAAAGCAGGAAGAGAGCCCATCTCTTCTGAATCCTCCTTAAAAGGCTTCCAGTGATTAGATTGAGCATCACTCATTGCAGAAGACACTCCCCTTGGCTGATTGCAAATGTAATCAGCTGTGGATGTAGCTGACGTGATCATAATTTAATTCTATGAAATGTCCTCATTGCAACAGACAGGCCAGCACTTGCCCAACCAGACAAACAGGTACCACCACTTGGCCAAGTTGACACATGAACCTCACCATGACAGTCCACCCCTCGTCAACTTGGCAGCTATACATATCACCTTAAACCATACCTAATTTCTAAATAAAAAACAATAAAACACACATTTTTTTTCTTTCACCTAACAAGACTCAACTGTCCTGTATGTAACTGGAAACACATTAACTCTCTCCAGAATAGGGTGCAAGTCCTTGGGTAATATTCATTCTTAAACTTGATATCTTACAACTTAAATAGTATAACAGGAACAAAACTGTATTACAGTCCTCATTTTTGTAACTGGTCACGTGGTCATAGTTCATATTTATCACTGCCTTCTTCCACTACCCATTCCATGTTCCTTTTACCCTCAGCAAGTGCTTCAGCTGGCCATGGTTCTTTGCCTGGTGGGGTGACCCAAACCTTCATTCCTGAAGTTGCAGACCCATTAGTAGTCCTGCCTGGATTGGGCTGTTGCAGTTTTCCATTGATTTTAATCACAGGGCACATTAGTACTAAAAGATGCCCTAGGGGATCTCCTATATTCCAAGAAAACTCTTCTTTACCTTCATTGTGTAGTTGCAGTCCTATTTCCCCCTGATAGTCAGGGTCAGTCACCCCAGACAATAATGTAATCCTCTTCTTGGCTTGTTGATCCAGAGGCATGAGTAGCCCAAAGTGACCAGGTGGCAGTCTTAGATTTCAGTTCAATGAAATCATTGTTGTTTCTCCTCATGGAAGCACTCCCCCTTTTGGAACTAAAACCTGTGGAGCAGCAGAGCTCAGGGTCACAGGGACAGGAAGCAGAAATTTTCCTAGTGGATCACTAGGGATAATAGAGAGTGGTGTCACTCCCATTTCCACCCCCTAGTTCCTAGATCCATGGGTCCTGGCTATGGGAGAAGTAGCACCATACAGTGGACACTGATTCAGAGCATACACAGCTTCCTGGAAAACATTACCCCAGCCCTTCAAGGTATTGCCACCTAGTTGGCACCGTAATTGAGTTTTCAAAAGGCCATTCCACCATTCTATCAATCCAGCTGCTTCTGGATGATGGGGAACGTGGTAAGACCAGAGAATTCCATGAGCATGTGCCCATTCCCACACTGCATTTGCTGTGAAATGTGTTCCTTGATCAGAAGCAATGCTATGTGGAATACCATGACGATGGATAAGGCATTCTAAAAGCCCACAGATGGTAGTTTTGGCAGAAGCATCGCATGCAGGGAAAGCAAAATCACCCCGGGGTGGTTTCTTTCTGCATCTCCAAAGGCCTGGAGAGAAGGCCTGCAGAGATCATCCTATCCCTTCCCACATAAGAAAGAACCTCAGTTGAAAATTAGCTGCCTTGCCTCTGAAGAACTAACGAAATAAATCCCCTTTTATTAAAAGCCAATCCATCTCTGGTGTGTTGCATTCCGGCAGCTAGCAAACTAGAACACCATCTAATCCTCAGATCCCATTCAGGTTTTATTAGTTAGCCAAATAATGTCCTTTATAGCAAAAGGATCCACTTCAAAATCATGTTTTGCACTCAGTTGTCATGTCTCTTTAACTTCTGTCAGACTGGAACAACTCTTCAGTCATTTCTGTTTGAAGATCACAGGCCAGTTATTTTGTAGGTTATCTGGATTTATCTGAAAATTCTCACTATTAGATTCATATTATGAACTTCTAATTGGAATACCACAGAAGCGACGCTGTTTTTTTCTCATAGCATTTTATCAGATGGTGCATAGTTTTGAATTGTTCAATTTCCCATAGTGTTCACTTTGATCTCTTCACTAAGGTTTTCTCTTTCACATCTGTCCTCTATAGAGTCGCTCTTTTTCTCTTTGTAATTGATACATATTCTGTGGGAGGGTACTTACAACTATGTTCATATCCTATTATTATATATATATTATATATCCTATTATTATATATACTACATATATAATATTCATATATTAATTTATATCAGTATGGATTCATGGTTTCCTGTTTTATTCATTGTGCATAATCATTAATTATTTATTTTGAGGCTCAAATTGTCAGTGGGATTTGGTCAGTGAGAGGGATTTGGTCAGTGAGAGTCCCTTCAAGCTGACTTCTTTGTCCTTTATGCGGTCATTCTTTTAACACATTCTCGCTTTCAACACACCAAGCTTTTCTAGTTCATCTTGTACTTTGCCTCTTCCAGCCCTGGAATGAACAATTTCTCCAAGGAGTCTGGTTCCTCTGGGCATTAGGTATGCCCATGGTTATTCAGGTACTGATGTGTCCAAGCCCCCTCAGTGGACTTAACTAAGGTATTCATGTATAGGTTTGTGTATATGTATATAAGTGCACACATTCTGTTTTATATTTATCATATTTATATTATATATTTCTGCATATATATTAAAAACTGTCAGTTCACACTGATATTTCCAGTTCTAATCCAACACCACATGTGTGTTTTAGATTTTTTCTCTTCCAATTTTATTACTCCGTTCTCCGACAGTGAGAGACCTGGCTCCCATTAACCTTAATATACTTATTACTGATCTGTCTCCCCGTGTTTGCACACATACCCTCCCATTTCTCTGCATGTCTCCCCATATCACTCCATTTGGGTTCTAATATCCCATGTAGACAGCCTGTACTTATGGATATCCTTATGACTCTCAGAGCTCTGACACCCAATGCCAGCTTGCCCCATATATGGATACCCTCATCACCCTACCTAAGCTCTGGCTTCCTGCATGAGTTCTGACATGCTGCTCCAGCACTTCCCTTTTCCCCCACATAGTTCCCTTCCTTATCCCACTCAGGCTCTAAAACCATACTCTGGTTCACTCTCACGTATGGACATCCTCTCCATCCCACTTAGGCTCTGAATTACTGTGCTGACCCACCTGCCTCTACTTACGTACTCCTCACCTTGCTTGAATGCTGTTATCCCTTATACCTTACCTGGGCTTTGACAATTTACACCAGTCACCCTCCATGTCTGATCCTACTCAGGTTCTGACTCTTCTTGCTGAGTTTCTTCCCTTTCTCTATCTGGACATCTTCCTCTACCTTTTTTGAGTTCTTGCCCCAGGCCAGGCCACCCCTCAAAGGGAACCCTCCTTATCCTGCTGAGGCTCTGATTCCCCACACTGGACCTTCCTTATCCCATTTGGGTTCCAATACCCTGTATTGTGCTGCCGCCATGTGTGGATGCTCAGTTCAGTCTGCTCCCAGCTCTGACATCTCACTCCTAGCCCCTCTCTAAAATGAAAGGTCTCCTCACCGTACTTGGCTCTGGTACTGTATGCTGGGCTGTTCCCCACCTCTACCTGCCATGAACATGGACACCCTTTTCACCTCACTTGGGCCCCAGAATAGCACTTTGGCCATGTGGATATCCTCCTCATCCCACTAGAGCACCAACATGTAGCTCCGAGCCACTGTAGCTTCCCTTGCCAGCACCAGTGCAGACTCCCCTTCCTTCCTCTGCCCCACCAAATGGCTTTAAGACTAAAACTTTCGGAAAGGTAGGAATGAAGGGAATGCTCATTTTCTTTTTAATGTCTGTAGGATTTGAAGTGATGCCCTCATTTTTATTCCTGCTGTTATACCATCTCTTTTTCTTCCTGACTGGTCTTTTCTAGGCTTACTAACTCTATTAGTGTTTTTAATGAATTTTATTTTGGTTTACTAATGTTCTCTTTTATGTAGTAGAGAAAAAAATTTCTATTTAATTTCTGTTCCATATTGTTTGATTCCTCCAACTTTCTTTGGGCTAAATTTTCTGTTTTTTCTTTTAACTTCTTGAGAATGGATGCTTAGATTATTGATTTTCAGCATTTCCCTTCCTAATATATACATTTAAGCCAATACGTTTCCTTTTATGCCGGTTTTAACCATATCCCACAGTATTTACATGGATTGTTTTCATTATCATTTTCTTTGTTAGATTTTCTGGCTTCTATTGTGATTTCCTGTTTGATCTTTGGGATAGTTAGGAGTATATTTTTAACTTCTGGTTATTTTTTATTATTATTATTATTTTTTTTTTACATGGGCAGGCACCAGGAATCGAATCTGGGTCCTCAGGCACAGCAGGCAAGCGTTCTTACCTGCTGAGCCACCGTGGCCCGCCCAACTTCTGGTTATTTTGTCTAGATACCTATAAATTTTCTAGTTATATATTTGTTTCTGATTTCAAGTTTAATTCCACTGTGGTCAGAAAACATATCCTATTTATGTTTCCACTTCTTTGAAATTTGTTAAATTTTAAATTATTGCCTGGTATTTAATCAATTTTGATAAATTTGCATGGGTACTTGAGAAAAAAAGTATATTCTGCAGTTGCTGAGTTATTCACCCTTTTTTTAGAGCATTGGTTCCCAAACTTTAAACCACTATCTTAAAGCTTAAAGTTTATCATTACAGATCATATTCCACATTCACACACATTCTCTTATTTTTAGGGTAGAAGGATATTTTGTCTTGTCTTGTAGATGCTATGCCATATACAAGTGTTAAATTAAAATGCTTAAAATATGCCTATACATGAATCCTTAGATTGATAAATAATATCAACAAAAATAAGGAAATGAAACCAGGTAGTAAAACAAGGAACAAAGTGATGGTAGGGCATCATCATTTTGGTATCTGATAGTTCCACTATATGTTTTTTCTTAAGCTTGATGTTTACCGTGTAGTTTAACAACTATAATAGAAATTAGATTACTTTATAACAGTTGGCTAAAAAGTTTTCCAGTATCAATTACATTTAAGCCAACTCTTAGTTATTACACTGTATTTAAACCATTGAAATTATTTTTAATTGTAGAAGAAGAGATATATTTTTCAAAAGAAGGAATCTTCATGAAGTATATATTTTTAATGAAATTTTTATTGTAGATACATTTATTCTTCATATTGAGAAGTAAAATGCAAAAGTAGAGAGAAAAGTATGGTACTATTATTTCCAAAATGTTGAAGATATCATATGGCCAAAATAATTTATACATTCCAATCCACAGTTTTAAAATTGTTTCTCTCAAATCCAGAAAGCACTGATGAGATCTACCCATTGAGCCTACTTAACATCTTCAAATGTCATCAAACCTTTTTTGGGTAATCTGTGCCTTGGTCTCTGGAGAAGAGTTATACTAAATCTAATCAAGAGCCAGATGCCTGGAGCTCAGCTATATAAATACCCAAGTTGGCTGGCAACTAGACAGGAAACTAATATAAAAAAGTAAACCAAAGGAAAGAAGGGATAACTATTATCAGACAGAAATTATGTTGTGCCAGTTACATCAAAAGGAAGTTCAGAGAAGTTCAGTGGTGGAAAGGGCACTAAGAAAAAAGCCACAGAGAGGGAAGATATTCTAATAAAGATGAAAAAAGCAATAGTACTGCTTTCTCTATCTTCTTCCTCCTTGGACCCTACATATTTCAGGCATCTGCTCTTTGCCATATAGATAGGAACAGTGAAGCTGACCCCATCCCCAGCTTCAATTGTTGATAACTTATGATTAATCTAAGCTAATTATGATAATCCATTTCTGTACCATTGATGGGTTTAGGAATAGACATGTGACCCACTTTTGTCCAGTGAGATCTCTGAGCAATACAGAAAGAGACTTATGAAAAAGAATACCTCTCTTCTCAGAAAAGAGATAGAGAAAAAAATGGTATGCTGACACCTAGAACTACTACATTGGAAAATTTTTAATTGACTTCATATTACAGTAAATTTTTAGGCATAACCATTTAATTTATTTCCATGGCTGATGAAATATGCATTTTTTAAATAGGAGTGATGTTGGTTAATAGCTTATCTATTATTGATAAATTGATCCATTATTATATTGACCAATATAATCAATAATGCATTTAGAAACAAATAACAGAAAATCCAACTCTCAATTTTCGTTTTTGTTATAAAAAAAGGATTTATTTGTCTCAGGCATCAAGAAGATGTTTCAGAGACCCAGATTCTTTCCACTTTTCTGTTTCTCCATCCTTAGCTTTCGTTTTCATGCTTGTCACTTCATAATCACAGGATGGCTGCTAAACCTCCAAGAAAGAGTAAGGGGAAAGGCAAAGAACAAAAGAGGCCTACCAATTGAGTCTGGCTGCTTTATCAGGAAGACAAAAGCTTTTCTGGAAGTTCCACTCTGAAATCTTCTGCTTAGGTTTCATTGGCCATCCCTAATTGGAATGTGGCTAAGGAAAGGTAGTGAATGGGGTTAGGTTAGCCAACAACTGTACCAGGCACACATACTTACCTAGACCACATAAATGGATTAAGCCAGATAATCACTTAAGGCCACTTTTCTCTATTATTCTGTAATTTTATTGTTTTGTTGCTTGGTACTTGCAATGTGTCTGTCTAATCTGCCTTTTTTATTTAGCTTCAATTATATTAATCCAAGTAGCTTTTCTACTTTTTGCTTATATTTATAAACTAAAGCTAGTATGTTGGACTCACTGGGTAAGACATTTAATTTTCTGTTTCCAAAATTAGAGCTTTTAGACAAATATGTAAATTGAGCTGAATTTATGCATATTAATATTTTTCATTTGTAATGGATATTATGGTAGTTTTAAAATGAGTCTTATAGTTCTTGTAAAGTTTTTCTATCTTATAAAGAACAGAGGATCTATTGAATATTTGAACTGTACTACATTATAAGAATTATATTGTAATACAAACTACCTTTTTCAGGATCTCCTTTTGAAAAAGGAGATTCATAGCTCATCAAAAGAAAAAAATGAGCATTGTTTAAGTTTAATATCTGATATTGCGTTCAGGATATGTCTACACAGATTTAGCTATTCTTGAATTGTATACTGAACTCTGTTTCCTTATATCCATCCCTGTCCTGCCTCCATCTCCATCCTCTTTTATAGATATGTTTACTCTCAGTTATTTTGAGGCAAATATTAAAAGGACTATTAAAGAATAAAGAAAGCATAGTTTCAAATTAGCTACTAGAGGTGGAGATAGATGCCTTCTGGTAGACAGGCTAGTAGCTATACTATAGAAGGAATACAGGCATAAATGTAAAGTAGGATGGGGGTGACTTACCTTATAATGGAAAACAGAATACATTCTGTCTTTGCTGATTGATAGAGGTTAGCAAGAGGGATTAGACCTTGATTTATAGTGCACCTCATTTTAGAATTATAGATCCAGGATGAACAGCTGCTGACACTGTTAAGCTAAATACTAGTTTAAGTTCATCTCAATAACTAAAGAAAATAAAGATTTTGTCTACTTACCTACTGTATTTTTATTGCCTGGCCACAGATCACAAAGGAGTAGATTATGAAGTGAGTATAATGTAGGATTGTTTTGAGAGGGAGAACTAAATAAATAAGCTGTTTTAGTAATTTTACTAGTTATCATAGCATGTAACAGGATCTTTTAGTTTATAACTTTATTTTTCCTAATTTTATTATGCAGGAAGAGAGAACAGGGAACCAGATTATTTTATTTCTCTGTCTGAACTAGGGAAAAATAAAGCTTACTAGTTAATCTAAAAGTATTTACATTGCCAAAGATATTTTCATCCAGTTTTTTTTTAAGTTATTACAATTATACAGACTGTGCTGTATGTTGAGGCTAATTGGAAACAGTGACCAGATTCTTAATCATTATCAGGAAACTGCATTCAGAGAATGAGAAGAACACCCCCACTGGATGAATTACAGCCACCACCGTATCAGGATGACAGTGGTTCTCCCCATCTCTCATGTACACCCTCAGAAATTGGGGACAGTAAATGTGAATTTTCCCACTGCAGCAACAGTCCAAGATGCTCATATAACAAGTGTCCAAGTGAAGGAAGCACAGGTCATGAAATAGAAAGTTTTCATAATAAAGGATATGAAGAAGATGTTCCAAGTGACAGCACCGCAGTCCTGAGCCCTGAAGTAAGTAAAAAGGACATAGAATTTTTTAAATGAATATTATTTGGAGGATAATGCTGTGCTTCTCAGAAAGAAGAATTGGTTGCATCACTATTTTCTTCGTAGCTATGGTATCAGTTTCCATTCTTGTTCTAATTTTTGTCCTACAAACTTATCAGAGCTGTCCCAACCAATCCCCAACTACTCCCAAAAGGAAAATGGGTAACTAAAAATGAGAGCAACAGACAAGACTGAAAAACCATTTTCTCTTAGGTTTCAACCTCAGGATAGGTGGTGGTGGTTCTTTTTTTTTTTTTAAGAAAAAAAACTATATAAACATCCTGGAGTCATTTAACTATTTGTTTCATTTTGGAGTTATTATTTATCTTTTGTGTTTTTAAATTATTTTATTTTTTATTTTTTACTATTGGGAAGGTGTTCCATTATTGTTGTTTCACAGGCTTTTCAAAAGGAATAAGTGATAATCAGCTTTATTAATGAAATTTGTATCCATTACATCCTGCATTTGGAGTGGTTGGTTTTTTGAGTTTTAAGTTAGTTTTGTTTTTGGAGCAAAACTATTAAAGCAACAACAAAAATAGGTGTGCTGTACTTTTGAAGTCTTGCCATGTTCTAAAAAGATTTATTTTAATCTTTCTATAATGTTGAAAATTATAAAGGTAATTTAGAAGTTTTCATAAGGTAGTGTTTATTTTTAGGATTTACTTTACTTTAAAGTTCCAGATGTCAAGTTTTCACAACTCTTGTCTCAGGCAACATTTGTAATACTGTAGTATATCAGTGTTCTTCCTAGTAGAATTGTCTGACCTGCTGCCAAAATTGAAAAATGTGGGTAGTTTCCCAATACAGAGAACAATTAAGCTAGGAATAGAATTTCCTTAATTTTAAGTTTTTCTTCTATAAGCAAAAAGAAGCCACTCTGTTTCTGTTATTACTTTTCTAGACTTTCTAATATTATAATAGAGTATCTGACCAAGAACATTTTACATTGATTTTAAATTTAATGTCAGAATTTCATGATGCCCTACAAAAAATATTTCTCTTACCCTATCACCTAACAAGTTTGAGACAGTTGTTTTGTAAATCTGCAAGCTATTTAGAGAACCAAGTTGACAGTAAAGCCTGGATTGTGGAATTAACAATAATAGCTATCACCACTTGTGCCTGAAATTGTTCTATGAGCTTTAATATAGGCAACTCATTTAATTCTAACAACCACATATTCAGGAAGTTATTATTTCTATTTTACAATTGAAGACATTGAGACTCAGTTAATCAATTTGCCCAGGAGCAATTCTTAAATGATGGAACTATAATTCAAACCCAGGTCTGCCTGACTTGCAAAAACAATGCTCTTAACTCTTGATCTAAATAGTTGGCTGGGAAACTACTTTGATTCAGTGGTACAAGTCCACCATGAGGCAAGCTATCCCAGAGGACTCACAGGAACAAATTAAGATTCTTAAATAACATGCAAGTGTGCACCCTGTATAAGTGCATGTGTTTTAATCTATTTCAAATAAAAAGCAAGAAGTAATTGGAGCAAGATGAAGTAGGTTAACACACTTAGGGTAGGGTACCAGTGGATAGAAGGAACATATAATATGGATCTTGGTTTTTGCAATGCTCCTGTGCCCTGTCTCTGCTTAATCAGCCTTCCCTGTATTTGATGGTGTGGTACATATCAAACAAGGACGCCTTGTTCTATGAGGCAGTTTTAGGGGAACGTATACCTGCTACCCCTGAAACTTGCCAGTTAGTAGACTAGACTAAAACAGACAAAGGTTGTATCTGCATTACTAAGGTAGAGCACATGTGAACATAGCCATCCTCCCAGAGGTGAAATGACCATGGCTTGGGCTTTCCATCCCTTTCTGTAGGTAACCCTTTTTTTGTTGTTGTTGTTCTATCATGTCTTCTATTTACTCTTGATCTTTGGCATGTCGTACATATTATTAATGTACTTACTATCTATATTTAATGCACCTTATTTCTGCCTATGTCCCACAAGCTACCTCCTTCCTCATTATCTACAGTTAAAACATCCTATGGGTTTTGCCCTTAATATACAACTTGTTACCTATGTTAATGTTTTTTCTGAGTTTACTACATCCTGTTTGTATTCATGTCTTCTATAACAGTCATGAATATTCAGCAATACTACAAATAAATTTTACCTACATATTTAGATGTAGAATATTGATGGCCTAACTTAGTATAAAATTCACTCTTGTGTTTTTCTATGTTCCTTTTGCTTCCTACCATACTTATAAAGGATATATAATGATATATTATTTATCACATAGAAAATTCTTACTTTCTTTTTTATTTAATTCAAGATGTAGCTATCTTAAAACGTATCCACACATGCAGTTGAACTGGAAGAGGAGAGACGGTTCAGAAGAAATTCTTGGAAAGGAGTTCATAAACTCTGTTGATGGCCTCTTGCCAGCTAAAAGATTATTTAAAACTTTGATTCAGGCACCTTGAAAGGAAGGATTGTTTTCTTATTGCCAATTTGCAAAATGTAAATAATAGCCTTTTTCTGTAGAGGCCCCACCTTCTAGGCTTCATGAGAATTGTCAGATGGCCAAGAAGGAAAAAAAAAGGGAGGCGGGCTGCGGTGGCTCAGCAGGCAGAGGTCTTGGCTGCCATGTCAGAAACCCGGGTTCGATTCCCGATGCCTGCCCATGCCAAAAAAAAAAAGAAAAGAAAAGAAAGGGAGGCACCAAGAGTAATAAAACTCAGAAATAGCTTTCTAGACCCTTATAAAAATTTTATTGCCTTGAAATGTTTAACCTCATTACACTGTTTTTTGAAATATTAAAACCATGCAATTAATAACCTTAACTTTTCAATTATAAAGTGACATGCATTAAAACATTTTGCTTTAAACTGTTAAGTTTTTGTTTGTTTTACAAAATATGTTTGTGTTTGCCGTGATTGACTCATACTGTATAAAATCTCTAAGTTCCTCCATAAGAATATGTTCCCTCTCCCCAGGTAATGGTCTTCATTTATGATTTTTTTCCCATCCATGTAGATACCAGTGTATAAAATTTATAAGCTCAAAGACCTTGTCTTTTTCGTTCTTCCCTTCACTGAAAACTGTACCTTGCATATAGTAGGTACAATAGTTAGGGTAAATGTTAGGCTGCTATACCCCAGAAACCCCCAAATATAATGGCTAAAAACACAGAGGCTTTTTATCTTTCATTTTGACTGCAGTCCACAGATAATACGGCAGGCCAGGGTGAGTAGGTGGCTTTGCTCTACAGCATTATTCAGGGACCCAGTTCCTTCTCTTATGTCGCCCTGCCAGCCCTTAGGTGTTGTCCTAGTCCAAATAGTCCAAAGTGACCCATATTGTCTGTGGATCTCTTTGGGTAACAGTGAAGAGACAGAGAGTAGAGGAGTAACAATTTATTTGTAAAAACCTAATTTTTATGTTTCACATAGAATTTGTGTTTGCATCCCATTGGCAAAGCTGAGCCACATGATGAGCCTATAAACTATAAGAGAAGCTTGGAAGTATAGTCTCTTGCTTTGCAGTGTGTTTCCAGCTAAAATGCAGGAAGATCTTTAGATTAAATGGACAAAGGGAAGATACTGGGGTGTGTAGTAATCACTGTGGTATAGTAGGCACTAAATAAAAATTTAGAAAATTAATGAATGATGGTCAAATTATAAAATTTATTCATGTTTAAAATGACAGGCATTTAAGATTTATTAAAATACTTGAAGAAGCAAAATGGTGTGATTGAAAGGTCAGAGACCTGGTTTGGCATTGTCATTAATTAGCTGAAATCCTCATTATATTCCAGATAGTTCGGTTGGCAAGAAATTGAGAAAATTACAAGCAAAATGGGTACAATTCCTTTCAATTTTATAATTAAAACATACAGCTTCAGTCTTTCTTGAACTTTTATAAAAATGTGTATTCTTCCATTTTCTATAGTAATTGATCTTAGAAAATAATATGTAGTTTAAATTCTGGTTAGAACTTGAAGTAAATATAGACTGTGTTATGGAAAATACCTATTTAGCGGCAAATATCTTGAGGCCTTTGTATTTGTACTTCCATATTTCACGTCTGCATTGATTTTCAAGTCCAAATGTGTTTATGTTCTATTACAGATAGGCATTTTATAACAAACCCTGAAAATGGGACCAAATGTATTTAATAGCATTTTCCTTTATCTATGCTTTCTTTCTCTCCAACCCAACATTAAGCTGTCTAATTCAGTGTTAATAATGTTGAAAATAATATTTAATAGTTTCCTACAAAGCAAACAACAGTGAACATTTGAATATGTATTTTCAGTTCTTAATTATAAAAGTATATATCCAATTTTCTTAATTGTTATGGTGAATATTAAATTATGCATTTATTACAATAAAATTTTGAGTTTAGCTTACCTGCTTAAACTACTTTGGCCCTGTGTATATAGCTTTTGATTGTTGTCAGGTTAATTATTATTTTTATTACTTTTTTTGGGAGTAGTGATCATACCCTCCAAAAAATATCAGTTATTGATTTATATGTTAGATTAAATGATGGAATTGAAAACTGAAAACATTTAAATTTGCTTTTCTTAGGATATGTCAGCTCAAGGATCATCTTCACAACTTCCTAAACGTTTTGATCCTGAGCCAGAAGCTAAATATGGCACATTGGATGTGACTTTTGACTATGACTCACAAGAACAGAAGCTTCTGGTAACAGTGACAGCTGTCACAGATATCCCAGCATATAACAGGACAGGTGGTAACTCATGGCAAGTACACCTTGTTCTTCTGCCTATAAAGAAACAGAGAGCAAAAACCAGCATCCAGAGAGGACCATGCCCTGTCTTCACAGAAACATTCAAATTTAATCACGTTGAATCTGAGATGATTGGGAATTATGCAGTTCGGTTCCGACTGTATGGTGTACATCGCATGAAAAAAGAAAAGATTGTGGGAGAAAAGATTTTTTATTTAACGAAATTGAATCTTCAAGGGAAAATGTCATTACCTGTGATATTGGAACCTTCTTACAATCATTCTGTGAGTATCTCATCAAATAGCCTAAATACAGTTTATGTTCATGATATGTAATATACACAGTTTTTAACACAAAATCAACCCAACAATGTTCTCATTCTATTTTTATATAGTAATAATGCCTTTACAAAATTCCAAAGCTCTAGATAAGTAGGTATAATTTTTTTTGCACATGTAAATGTTGCCCTTGAAGATGATATATGATTTTGTGCATTTTATTTTTTCCTTAAACAGGTCTAAGCAGAATCTTATACATTTTTTCCTTGTTGAACACTTATTAAATGGCTATTATGACGTCATCTGAAATCCTTATAGAATTTATTTATTGTTTTCTTTCCAGGTTAAAAGTATGTGATCCATTAAAAATTATCTAATTCCATATCTTACTTGATATATTGCAGAAATTATTGCTTTTACAGAATACATGCTATTGCTTAGATCATAACTGATTATCTTCCCAGAACAGCTATGAGATTATTTCAAAGGTTCAAAAATAATCTGACCTCATTATACTTACCACTCTTTTTAAACAAAGGTATTTGTTTAAGTGTCCTAGGGGAGGACACTTAGAATTTTGAGCTAGTTTTTCCTTTATTCTTTCTTTCCCCAGGTTCTAATCATATGCAAATTTCTCTCCATATTTGTGGCTGAATTCCCACAAGGCATTGCAAATCACAGGAGAGAAATGTCTGCCCTGTCTGTTCAAACAAGAGAAATACATTTTGCCATAAATTTATTTCAATTATGAAAAAATCTGTGACATGGTCTATGTGTAATTTATGAATTATATTTATTCCTTTCTGTTATATTGAATTTATAGGGTTGCTTTTAAGCTTTTAAATGTGTAAGCTTACATCCAAGATTAGAGTCTCATTGAATTTAAACCAGGAAGCTTTTGATCTTGTGGACCTTCATTCAAGATGGGACCACACCATTTTGGCTAAATGACTTCAACATCTCTAAAAACATATAGTAAATATAGTAGATACTCTTGTACTTGTAGGATAAAATTTAGTGTTTTATGGGGAATTGATAACTTTTGTAATTTGGAATTTTTAGAATTAGTGTTTTTGGGAAAATTTTTTTGATGACATCAGCGCTGTATCAGAGTAGAAACATAAAATTGAATATTCTGCAATTCTTTTTTTTTAACTTCTTTATTGTACAGTATAACATATATACAAAGCAAAGAAATAAAAAGCAATAGTTTTCACAGGACTCTTCAACAGGTGGTTACAGAATAGATTCCAGAGTTTATCATGGGCTACCATATGATCCTCTCAGATTTTTTCTTCTAGCTCCAGATTATAGGATATTTTGCAATTCTTAATATGATTTTAAATCTTTCTCATTATTTGAGCTGAGTGATCACTAGATAATTTGTAGAAAATAGATACATATGTAGAAATAATTCTGATTAGAAGACTGTGTCATCAAGAGGTATGTATTTTGGATTGCTTTATGTACATCAATTCTGTTTTCATTTGATTCATGTCACAAAGGAAAGGAAGACATAGAAAATAGTGTGATTTTATCTCTGGACAAACGAAGTAATCCCATGTCCTATATGCACCTCTATTACGTGTTTACTAGTTTATAGTAATTTATTGTATCATCTTTTTTTGCCAAGTGCAAAAAATATTTCTGAGAATTGTTCACAAAAAGGAAAAGTGCTAGGTAAATAGTTCATAAAACATGAAGGTTTAATCTGAATAAAACTATTTTGTGCTCTTCATTTTAATACCGCAAATCCAATAGCTGAGTTTAATTGTTACTTTCTCTTGCCTTTCTTCTTTCTCCACCTTCTGGAAATATAATTGCTTCCTTACTGGTAGGGTTTGGAGCCAAAACAACTCATATACCATAATTGTGAGGTTAACACTCAAAATTCTGTGTACCAGTCATCTTGTCATAAAAATATAGTACTGGTGGAATGTTTATATTCTATTTATACTGTAGTGTTAATGTTCTTTTTTGCTTAAGTTTTGATATTCATTGTGTGGAGAAATAATGTCATTATGGTTTACTTGGGTGAATTTAGCTCTTATTTAATTAAGATGTAGAAATATATATGAAGGGTGTGCTCATAATTAAACATTTATTCTAGTAGCTTTTTAATAATTGCTCATTATTGCCAGTATTGCAAAAATACTAGCCTTTTGGTAAGGAAAATTTTTAATTAACCCAACCAAAAAAATTACAAACTATGATCAAAATGTATTTAAAACTTAATTATAGTTCTGTTTTCACAGATCATAATAGAAAAATAGAATTCTGCATATAAAGTTTAGTTTTATAGCTAGTTTTACAGGAATTACTTGAATCAGTACATGGAAAGGAAAAAAGACCAGTGTTACCAAAATGAGCATCTCAGAGCCAAAGAATGAATTTTCCTGAGGATAAGATTAGTTTAATGTTAGAATAAAGATACAGTTTCAGGTAAGGCTTCAGCTAAAAGTTAGAAAGCCTGCGTTCCTTCCACTAACTAGCTGTGTGAACTTGGATAAATTATCTAATCAGTTTGGTTACCAAATTTTCTCATTGAAAGGATTAGACCAAACTATTTTCTGAGGTTCCATCCATCTCTGATTCTACTGTATTCTCTGATTCTACTAATGTTTGTTGGGAAAGGAGCAAGTTAAGAATAAAAATGAGTGAATGTTAGATGAATTTTTGTATGTTTAATATGTAGCATTTGGAGGTGGACATTTATGCTTTCTCACTCTTCAGCACTTTTTCAACAATCTTTCAAATGTCTGGGGAAGTCCCAAGTAATAAGTCCCACCTCCCTAAGGTAAGTCCTATAAAATTCACCTTCATAATCTCCTTTGTTTCTAGGGCACAAAGCCTATGACCTAATTCTACCACTCACATTCATTTCCATGAAACCTCAGTACACACTGAACTGTATTGTACTCAAATCATATTTCCATGAAGTTGATTATGGAGGCGTCTGGTATTCAGAAACAGTAGTAACTCTGAAATAGTTGTTCTGGTGCAGAAATGCTGTTAGTGCTACGGCAGTAACAGCTGTGGTAAAGAAAAATGCTTGGCACATGTGTTCAGTGGGAGCAGCGACAGAGTTCCCTGATCAGACCAGTTCTGCAGTATGGATTGGGCTTTGTTCTTGAGAAGCTTAGCAGCAAGCCTAGTTCTCTAGCTCTCCTAATAATTCTTTTAATAAACTGCTTTTCTGCTTAGTTAGAATTAGCATCTGATTTTTAATAAGAACTCTGACTAATACATGTTGAAATAACCATCTGATTTAATATATACTTGCTTTTAGTCATCTGTTCCTATTTTTAAGCCATCCTTAATAGCTAGAATCTTGTCAACCACCCTTCCTACCATGGCATATCCCTCTTATAATTTGAGTTTTTCTCATATACCAACTTTTGTTTATATTTTAGTCTTTCCTAATGTATGATCCCAATTAACATTCTTCACTTGTATCTTTGGTACTATATTCTTTTCTCTAACAGTTACCTAATATAGCCTTTTATCCTTTACTTCATCCCAGTTTTATTTCTCATTCAACTTTTATTAGATTTATTAATATTATCAGATTTATTTATCTTGATTTATTAATAATGAAACCTCATTCTCTCACACATGTACAGCCCCTCCTCTGCAGATAATCCTTAATTAGCATAATTTATGCAAAGTGGCTAGCTACGGTGATAGTGAGGATTCAGCGCCCACACATTGTTCTGTTCTCAGAGTATAGGAATCTTGCTTAATGGCTTGGCTTACTTTATGTAATTCATATGATTCTTGGTCAGTTGCTGTGCAGAAAAGTTGATATTTGACATAAGGTAATGTGTTTCTTCCGGGGATGTAGTTCTTTAAATTGGTATATGAGCTGCAGGTCTTACCTGGTAAACTCCCTCTAGACTAGTGATTCTCAAAGTGTGTCCATGGGCCAGCAACGTCAGCACCACCTAGGAACTTCAGTCTGTTTTCTATAGTTACTGAATGAGAAACTCTGAGAGTTGGGCACAGCAATGTGTGTTTTAATAAGACCTACTGGTGATTCTGTTAGAATTAAAGTTTAAGAATCACTGCTGTTGATTGGAGTTGGCAACCTATGTTTTGTGAGCCAAAGCTAGCCTGTAGCCTGTTTTTATAAAAAATATTTTTAAATATTTTTTAAAAGTCCTTATTAAAAACAATAAAGGAGCTACTATGATTGAGCAAATACAGTGCTGTACAGGGAGGGTGACACATTCTGACTCTGCATGGGGAAGACACTGAAGCTTGCATTTGAGACCCTCCCAGACGTCATCCTATGCGTCTCTACTTTTGTCTTCTTATTATTTGTATCCTTTTACTATAATAAACCTATAATTGACTTCATTCCTCTGCTTAAAGAAATGTAGAAGAAAGATATCAGTTTAACAGAAAGAACCAAGAATACGTGGAGACAGTGGATAGAATCAAGGTTTCGCTCTCTCCCATCTGTAGTGATTCCCAGAGAAGGAAATCAAGAAGAGCTAGAGAGAAAGAATAGAAGTTCTCCTGGAGAACTGTAGCTAGAGAAGCTGCCGACATAAGGTGCATGGTCCCCTTCCCTGACCTTCTCCCACCAAAGAAAACGGACTAAGTAAATAATTCTGTCATGTGATGGAGGTTCCTACTGGCCAAGATATCACTTTATACAAACTTGGCCTACCATGGATCCAGTTTCATCTTTTTATTTTTTCTGCTGTTTTCCTAGCTTCTTCTCTTTCTCTGCTGCTGAACCAATAAATACTACAAAAGTACAATCTTTAATACTCTTCCACAAAAACTGTCATGGCATCTGTGGGGGTGCAGATGGCTTCATTGTTATGTTATGAGTGGAACTAAATAAATATTGTAATGATATATTTTAAAAAATAGAGAAAAACATGCAACAGAGACTATATATGACTTGTGTGGTAAGCAGAATTCTGCGATGTCCCTATGACCTTCTTCTGTTGGCATTACTCCTACAAGTGTGTTATCTTATGTGGCAAAGGACTGCATAGATATAATAATGGTTGTTAAATCAGCTGACCTTAAAATAAAGAGATTATCTCTGTGGACCTAACCTAATCATCTGAGCCCTATAAAAGCAGAAAGTTTTCTTCAGCTAGTAGCAGAAATAGGCAAAGATGTTCAAAGCATGACAGTAGTTTGGCACAAGGAATGTTCTTTGTGATGTGGAAGTGGCCACATGGAAGAATCTGAGAGCAGCCTCAAAGTCCTGAGATCATCCTCTGGCTAACAGCTGGCAAAAAGATAGTTATTGCAGTTCTACAATACAAGGAACTGAATTCAGCTAGCCATCTGAATGTACATAGAAGCAGATTCTTCCCCCGAGCCTAGCCCATCTGAAACCTTAATTTTAGCCTTGTGAGACCCTAAACAGAGAATCTACCTGAACCCACCTGGACTTCTGATTACAGAAATTGTGAAATAATAAATGGATGCTGTTTTAAGCTGCTAAATTGATGGAAAATTGTTTGCAGGTACTTTCTCTTTCTAATCCCTTTTATTCTTCATGGCTGCCCCATAGGTATATTAGTCTGGTACTGATTACAATGATTCTACAACCTTCTATATACATCTAGCTCTTACGTCATTGTTTTAACTCATGATGCCTTACATATGCTGCTCCAGACTCATTATCATTCTTCTAGTCTGAACTTTTCTACCAGGAGGCTTTCCTTGACTCTTTCCAAATTGTTAGAATTCCCTGTTTATAGCTCGAATAATGTCTTTCCCTTTGTAATTCTTTATACCTATAATATTTGCCTTAACTGTTGTTAACATTAACATTTAGCCTAATGCCTAACTGTTCTAGTTTGCTAGCTGCCAGAATGCAATATACCAGAAACGGAATGGCTTTTTAAAAGGGGAATTTAATAAGTTGCTAGTTTACAGTTCTAAGGCCGAGAAAATGTCCCAATTAAAACAAGTCTATGGAAATGTCCAATCAAAGGCATCCAGGGAAAGATACCTTGGTTCAAGAAGGCCGATGAACTTCAGGGTTTCTCTCTCAAGTGGAATGGCACATGGCAAGCACAGTCAGGGCTTCTCTCTCTCACCTGGAAGGGCACATGGCGAACACGGCATCATCTGCTAGTTTCTTCTCCTGGCTTCCGGTTTCATGAACCTCCCCGGGAGGCGTTTTCCTTCTTCATCTCCAAAGGTCGCTGGCTGGTGGACTCTCTGCTTTGTAGTGTTGCTCTCTCTGAATCTCTCATTCTCCAAAATATTTCCTGTTTTATAAGACTCCAATAAATCAATCAAGACCGACCCAAATGGGTGGAGACATGTCGTCCCTTAATCCAGTTTAACAACCACTCTTGACTAAATCACATCATCCAGGGAGATGATCTCATTACAGTTTCAAACATACAGTATTGAATAGAGATTATTATACCTTTATGAAATGGGACTTATATTAAAACATGGCTTTTCTTAGGGGGCATACTTCCTTTCAAACCAGCGCATTCCAACCTCTGGCCCCTAAAAAAAGACATGTTTTATCCTTATACAAAATACATTAATTTCATAACAACATCAGAAACCTTAAACCTTTCAGTAGCAATACAATGAAGTACAAAATTAGAGACAGTATAAAATCTCATCAAGTCAGTTACAAGCATGGTCTGTCCTAAGGCAAAAGTCTCTCCATTTGCTCTGGACCTTTGAAAACTCATAGCAAGTTATTTGCTGCCAACATACAAAGGAGGAACATTCATAGGATACATATACACATTTCCATAGGGAGGAAGGAACACAGGGGTCACCGGACCCATACAGTTTCGAAAACCTGCAGGGCAAAGTCCATTAGATTTCAAAGTCTGAGAGTCATTTATCCTCAGGGCTTTAGAAAGCGGCAGTCCCACCCTTTCCAAGGGCCTATACAGGGCCTGCCTCTCTCCGAATATAACCTTGGGGGATATTGGGGAGACCACCTTTTTCTCGACTCCATCCTCTCCAAGCATCGGGGTCGCACCTGGGCTCTCTGCCATCTCCAGGGCACACACTCAACCCCTCCATGTGGTGGCAGCCAGGCTCTCCCCAAACCCCAAGGAATGTGCTTCACTCTCTCCAAGGCCTGAGGCGGCATGACTCTTCCACTGCAAAGAGGTGGAAGGCCCATTCTCTGCCTTTGGGGCAAACTCATCCTCTCCATGGTCTTGGGTGGTTTCTTTCTCCTGGCCCGAGGCTTCTTGACTTCAGACCTCAGCCTCCATGGTTTTGCCTCTGAAGTTATTTTTCCTCCAATGTGTACCTTCTCTGAACCCCCCAGTCCAGACTGGCAGCACCTCTGTTTACACAGGTCCCACAGCACTCTTGTTGGCTTTCTATGCAGTAGCCTTGGATCGTGCCCATCAGACATAATGCATTTCCACAAATCCTTCCTGGATAACTCCATGTCCGATCCTGAGTTTCTCTGAAATGGCTGACTGGTTCCACATTTGGTTAAATACTCATACAGGGCTCTATTCTCTGGGGTCCCCCTTTCTGGAGGCCCAGAATTTTCTAGGACCTCAATTTCTGGTTTCTTTTTACTCAAGAGTTCAGTTTTCAGCTTATCTCTTTCCTGTTGCATTTCGCTATAAGCTGTAAGGAGAAACCAGGCTGCACTTTCAACATTTAATTTGGAGATCTCTTCTGCTAAATACCCAAGTTCATGACTTTTAAAATCTGTCTTCCAGCCAAAGCCACTAGTCAATTTTGCCAGATTATCTGCCATTTTAAAACAAGGATCACCTTCCTTCCAGTTTGCAATAACATGTGCCTCATTTCTGTCTAAGGCCTCATCAGAAGTATCTTTATAGTCCACAATTCTACCAACAATCTCTTCAAAACATTCTAGGCCTTCTCTATCAAGCTTCTCACAACTCTTCCAGAATCTTCCCCTTATCCATTTAAAAGCCATTCCAACATGTTTGGTATTTGCAAACTGCAGCAGCAGCACCCCACTCTCCAGTACCAAAATCTGTTCTAGTTTGCTAGCTGCCGGAATGCAATATACCAGAAACGGAATGGCTTTTAAAATGGTGAATTTAATGAGTTGCTAGTTTACAGTTCTAAGGCTGAGAAAATGTCCCAATTTAAAAAGTCTATAGAAATGTCCAATCAGAGTCATCCAGGGAAAGATACCTTGGTTCAAGAAGGCTGATGAACTTCAGGGTTTCTCTCTCAAGTGAGAAGGCACATGGCGAACATGGCATCATCTGCTAGCTTTTTCTCTTGGCTTCCTGTTTCATGAAGCTCCCCAGGAGATGTTTTCCTTCTTCATCTCCAAAGGTCTGGCTGATGGACTCTCTGCTTCGTGGTGCTGCAGCATTCTCTGCCCTCTCTGAATCTCCTTCTCCAAAGTATTTCCTCTTTTATAGGACTCCAATAAACCAATCAAGATCCACCCAAATGGGTGGAGACATGTCGTCCCCTAATCCAGTTTAACAACCATTCTTGACTAAATCACATCATTCAGGGAGATGATCGGATCACAGTTTCAAACGTACATATTGAACAGAGACCATTCTACCTTTATGAAATGGGATTTTGGTTAAAACATGGATTTTCTAGGGGGCATACTTCCTTTCAAACCAGCACACTAACCTATAGTTATTCCTTAGTATATATTTGTTTAGTGAATAGAAATTATGTCCATTCGTTTAATGTGTAATGTGAACATAAGGGATTACACAATGCCTATGAGAAGGTCACTATATAATTAATCATGCATTTTCTTGTTATCAAACTTATATCTTCCTTCTAGATTTTAAACATTTTGAGACTAGAGATGTGTTTATATGGTATTTTTCATAGAACCTAGAATGTAAGTGTTCAGTGAATGCTTGTTAAATTGATTAAATATGTTCAGGTAAAACTGATCATTCTTAAATTCTTCCTCAATTCCATATAACATTTATTCCCAGACAGGTATCAATAACCTTAAAATGGCCATTTCAGGAATTTTTTATGACCCAGAATCCAATAAGCATGCATATCAGGGTAATTAAATACATCAGGAATTATTTTATTTTCAAATAATTCATTAATAAGGAACATAAATGCTTTTGTCATTTCTCATTCAAGAGTACAGTGCCAGGGCAGGCCACGGTGGCTCAGTGGAAGAGTTCTCGCCTGCTATGCTGGAGACCCAGGTTTGCTTCCTGGTGCCTGCCCATGGGGAAATAAAAAAAACGAAGAATACAATGCCATAGTCTCCTGAGTGATCATGACTTACTTCAATGATGATATTCTTTTAGATAGATGTAATTTCAAACTTTAATTTCTAAAATCTCTGTATCTAAAAAATAGCCTGTCTTTTATGTTAATGGATTGCATTAATTCAGTTTGATCTTTTTCTTTTTCTTTTTTTTTGGGGGGGGCATGGGCAAGCTCCAAGACTCGAACCCAGGTCTCAGGCATGGCAGGTGAGAATTCTGCCACTGAGCCACCATTGCACCACCTTTTACTTCTGTTTTTAAGAGAAGAAAATTACTACTTTTGGGGTATAATTGATATTTTTGTCCCTTAACAGTCATCCTTTAGCCTTTATTAGTAGCAAGTATCCTTCAAAATGTAGGTTTGTCCATTTTTATATTCACTGCAATTCACTCACTACCATTATCAATTTAAAAAATTAGTTTTCCAAATGTAGGTTATTCTTCCTCATCATAAAACAATTTAAAATAAATACCTAATGATAAACTAATGATCACAGTTAAATATTAAATACTACATGAAGTTTGAGAAAGCTGCATGTGTGCAATTCAGTTCCCTAGACAGCCACAGTAATATGAGTCATGGCTCACTTAGCATAAAACTATAGTTACAGACCTACTTAGAGACAGTTATTCAAAGAAAAAGTAAGTGAACATATTTACCGGTAGAGAGGAATAAATGCCGTCTCACATGAAAAATTAGCAGATAAATCTTTCAGTGAAAATGAGAAGCTAAAATAGGAAATAAAAGGAAGCTTTTTATTTAAATCAGATTCCTTGTTTGGCAAGGGGGGAAAAAGTCATGTTTAAATGTCAGTATCAAGAAATGTTGACCGTGCAGGAAAACTGAGTAGGAAAAACTGAAATTTCAGTGAATAAGCTGGTTTGTGTTTTATATTTAGTAGAGGAATAAAAAATAAAAGACATCAAGCAACTTAATTGGGATTGATGTAGTTGAACAATCCAAGTATACTAATCTCTAAACTATAAAAAGGTAAAATATACTTCATTCTTGTTTGGGTGTTTTTTGGTTTTGGTTTTGGTTTTTTGGGTTTTGGGTTTTTTTTGTTTTCAAAAAATAAGCCATAAAATTAAAGTATCAGGCTAAAGTATAGGTATTATTTTCTCTTCCTCTATATTTTGTTTTATGTGATTTTTTACAAGATACTCATTTTAATTATTTATGATGCTAATATGAGAGATTAACAAACACTACATGGAAAGAGCACTATTAAATAATTTCAGAATGGAGTAAAGGTTATGACAGGTAAATTTGGGTCAAAGCGAGTAGCATATTTATATTTAAGGACACTCAAAAAATGCAATTTAAAATCAAAGGAGGATAAACTAGGGGAGGTGTATAACATTCAAATTCTAAATATTAACTGTGTTTTTAACAGTTATTCCTTTTTGGGAGTAGATGATAGAACATCGTGAATACATGCCTTCTTAGTTATTACCATCAGCTGTAAACGTATATACTTTACTTTAAGGAGGCCCTTTTTTATATTACTTTGAGCAATTCCCTTTCTTCTTGATTGTGTCACAAGAATAGAATAGTTGTTTCCACTGTGCTTCTTGCTTATTTTACCATTCAGTTTGGGGAATAATTAACGAAGGGTAACATTGAGTGAGGTTCTTAAAGACTACCCTTTACAAAGGAAAGGGAAAACAAAAACAAAATTTTATTCTTTCTTAATCATTTTTCCCATCACTTTAATCTTAAATAGCGGGAAAGTATTGAGTGCCCAAATGTGTTTCAAAACCAGTAGCTACTTGAGTCTTAGATTTTCACTTTTAAATTCTTGATAGTTATATAAAATACTAAGTGCTTAACTGAAAATATTTGAAGTGATACTAATTTTGAAAGATGGCAGATATGAAAATGCATTTTATTGGAATATACCTTATAAGTCAGCCAGTAATAACTATATTGCTTATAGTCTTTTTATGTGAATTAATAGTACTGAGGCTATTTCTTCCAAAAGATTTGTTCTTATATCTGCTGAGACAATAGATTATGAGGACTTAATGCTGTTTTTCCAGAATAGTTTCTATTTAGTTAGACAGTGAGAATTTAAAGAGAACTGATAAATACTAACTATAAAATATTTTTTCTCTAGAAAACTTGGAGTTTAATTTTTAAAACAACTTTTGTGAAATGTAACATAGAAAAAGTGATAAATTTCAAAATAACAGTTTAACAAGTAAGTTATAAAGCAAATTTCAAAGTATAGTATGGGTTACAGCTCAGCAATTTCAAGGATCTCCTTCTGATCTAATACACTAGAAACTACAAAGAAATATCTATATATTTAGTAATCACAGTGATTTGTTAAATCCTAACTTCCCAGTTACAACTCCTCCATCTTGTATGACGCTCATGACGCTCCCTGGGAGATGTTTTCCTTTTTTTTCTCCAAAGGTCGCTGGCTGCTAGACTCTCTGCTTCTCGTGGCAATGTCATTCTCTGCTCTCTCAGAAATCTCTCATTCTCCAAAATGTTTCCTCTTTTATAGGACTTCAGAAACTAATCAAGACGCACCCAAATGGGTGGAGACTCGCCTGTACCTAATCCAGTTTAACAACCACTCCTGATTAAATCACATCTCCAGGAAGATGATCTAATTACAGTTTCAAACATGCAATACTGAATAGGTATTAGAAGAAATGGCTGCCTTTACAAAATGGAATTAGAATTAAAACATGGCTTTTCTAGGGTACATACATCATTTCAAACCAGCACATGTAGTATAAAGTACACACAGAAGAGAACAAAGTTGACCCATACAACCATACTTACTTCCATGTATTGCAGAGGATAGCATGAGTCTGTTTATTAAAAGCAAGGGAGTCTCTAAAAGTCTGTAAAATATACTGTTTTGTCTTCATCCAACATGAAGAATAGTGACTGGCCTGTAACTACACATGGGGTAATAAATATCATTGCTGTCTTTTCTGGATAAAGTCAGTGACTCCAAGTAATGACCCACCCCCCCATACTACCATTTGGAATCCCCAAGGAAACTGTCTACTCCCCAGCTAGTCACACTTAAGCCCATCAGTAAGCATATGAGGTTTTAAAATGTAGATTTTGAGTGATGCATTCTTAAATATGACCAGGCAATTGGGGCTCAGGAAACAATGGGGGAAAACTTCCACCAGAAAAGAGAAAACCCAGGATAAACAGAAAAAAAAAAAAAAAAAAACACCCACTGGGAAAAGAAACAAGAAGAAAATCACAAACTAACTCTAGTTCCTTCTAAAAGATTTGAATGATAAGAGGTAATGGCAAGAGCAATGATAACTTACTGATCCCTTTATCAAGTTAAGGTAGTGTGTTCTTTAAACTCAGAAGTTCCCTCCCTACTTTCTTGGCAAAGCTCCTTTGCTGGGTCAGTCTTTTAATGTTTTAGGAGTCATTTCTGTAGATCCACCCTAGATCCTGCTCCTCAGCTTTTCTAGTAACTTCATAAGCACCTAATTTTCTGAATTAAATCCCTTTCCTCTTATAATATCTGAAGTGACTTGTCTTTCCTTCCCTGAACCCAGTTTCCAATAAAGGCTCAGGGTTAACATTAGAATTAGAGGAGTGAGAATTTTCAGATTTTAAAATTTAAATCTAGTCATAACTAGAGTTTAATTCTAGTTAAAATTAGTTTTGAACACTTTTTTCTGAGAAAAATTATATTAATAGAAAGTGATAAAGAAGAGCAACATTCACTTGTTTTCTTCCAAGTGCTGGGTACAATTTTAAGCACTTGATATAGACTAACTCATTTAATCCTCAAAGTTACTTTCTGAAATAGGCACTATTATCCTTAATTAATAGTTGAGAAAACATGCAAAGAAAGATAAACTGAATTTCCCAGGATCACACTGTCAGTAAGTGGCAGAGTAGGGATGTAAATCCATCTATCTCTGTAGTCTGTGCTTTTTATTACTCTATACTTTATTATTACATTTTATAGTCCCAAATATGACCTAAAAGGGGGTTGGAATTGTCTAGGGATGTTGATAGAACCAAGTTTAAAGTATGTCTATGTCTTTTCTCCCATGTAATTTTTGTTTTATGTGAAAATCTCACAGAATCCCTAAAATATCAATATTAAGGATTTTTAGGACAAAAATACAATATAAACTGGATCCAGAAATGAAAGCTAAAAGTGTTATTTCATAGCTAACACTGGTATGCTGCTGAAAATGGGGTTCTGTTTGCTTCAAAATGTCACATGTGGGTAATGCTCAAGCTATAAGTTGCCTGATATATCATGACCAAAATAATTTCATGAAAATGTGCTAAGTTTACCAGAAAGTTCTTTATTGCTCCACCATTTGTTTTTAAATTTTGGTCCTTTTGGAAGTGTTAATGTTTCTTTGATGTTTCCCATCATTTCCTTCTAAATCTTTTATGAGAATGTATCACAGAATGTGTTAACTCATTAACAATCCTAAAATTTCATAGCTCAAATCAGTTTAACAGTTTACTAAATTATGTTGGTTACATGTATAAAAGTAGAAGCATTTGATGATGTTGCACTCCTTAGCGAATGAGTTTCTCAGAGCTGGGGTTTGAATATTTAAAAATACAGTGTGTGTTCACGGGTAGTCCCCAGCCTAATGAATATAGTTATGTTCCCAAAGTTCATTTATAAGTCAGTGTTTGGACAGTGTTTGGATATTTGGACTAAAGAAAAGCACTAAAGAGTCTAAGGGAACTTAAGTACCATTTAAGTTTTATTTCTATTGGATAATAAGATAAATGTATTTCCCATCTTCACCCTTACTCCCATGGCAGTAGCTCTAGCAGCCTGGAGATGGGAATTGTTGGGGAGTTGATAAGGTGACCCTCCCTTGAGAAATCTGGCAGAGGAGGCCACAGTATACAGTAGCTGTGTGACTGATAGCAGATTGCTTCCTAGATTCTGTTGGCTAGGACTTTGTCACATACTCATGGCCTCTAACACAGAGACTGGAAATGCAGGTGCCTGACATTTTTAGACTACAGAGTAGGAGAAGAGCTCTTCCAGCAAGAAATAAAGAAGTTGAGAATGGCTTTTGGTTGGGGAACCATGAGTTCTGTTAGTAGGTTTCAAGTTTATATGTTTGTAAGTCCATATTTATGCTTTTAACATAAACTTGTCATTTTTGAAGAATGTAAATAAAATGAGTCATTTTACTCCTTTAATATTCCCTCTTTCCACGTATGTATTTCATATTTAAAACCTTGTTATCATATCCAACATATGCCCATTGATCCTTTTCAAGGTGGGTTTATATGTATAGTCTATTCACTAGTGAACAGCTGTCGTATACTGAATAGAATGCAAAAGTTTACAACTCAAGCAGTTATTTCTTTTTCATTACCCCAATCTGTTTCCATCTTATTTTAATAAGAACTCAGGCTTTTTTCCTGTTTGTATTTATTTGTTTCATATTTTTACATGTTTATTAGAAGTGTCACTCAAAAATCACTAAATTGCACAATTAAAAGCAAAATGTTGTAAAATGAATCCTTTACCAAGCCTGTAGTTGAAATGCAGAAATTTAAGCTCCACCAACCATTTGCATCAGAATCCCCTGGAGTACTTTTAACTGTAGGTTCCTGGGGTTCAACACCAGATCCACTGAATCAGAATTCTTTAGGAAAGAGTCTAGTAATCACCATTTTAAACAAATTCCCCAAGTGATTGTTACATACACTAAAATTTTAGAGCCACTGGCATATAAAATGTTTTCTCAAAGAAGACTGTGGATATCAGTGAGGTGAAGAGTAGATTTAGTATATAGTTTTGTCTGTTTTCTGTGTTTCATCGAATTTTTTCCATCTTTTGTTTATTGTCTTTGATTTCCTTCTCAAATGTTTAGTGATGCATGCTCATTATTTATTCACAAAATAATTAAGAGGAGTGTCAATAAGTGCATGACGAAGTGCCAACTAAATGATAGCAAAAATATAGAGAGGCTTCCTTTTTAGAAAAACCAACACCCTCGTGTAATTAATTGACATTTCCCATATTGATCCAGAGATTACACTGAGTAAATATTTGCATCAGGATTCTGTCAGTCTCAGGTGAGTGAAAACTAATTCATATGGCTTAACCAATATGGGGAGTCATTACTATCACTATTATTATTATTCATCTAAGTGGAAGATCCAGGAGGTAGGCCTTTCTTCTGACTTGGCTTAATTCAGTGACTCAAATATCACCATGAACCTGGTTTCACTCTACTCCCTAACCTTTTACTTCCACTCTTCTGTGTGTCAGCTTCATCATCAGGCTTCACTGAATGGCCCTCTTGAAACTCATTGTGTCTCTCTGAGCTTTGTAACCACCCCAGAGCCAATCACTTTGGCTAAAGAATTGGGCTGCACTGGTTAGTTTAAGCTTTGGAGCTGAATGTTGGGTCACTCCCAAACCACATTAGATTAGGGATGGAAAGGAGTAAATTCAGGGTACCACTACTAGAAAGATGTAACGAGTGGATGCTAGAGAGCTAACGAGTGTACAAAATAATATTTAAAGTTCTTGAAAGTAAAATTAACTAAAACTTTAATCTTTGGATATGATGTAGGTGAAATCCTATTTTAACTAATTTGATGATACATCATAATTAGACAAATTTTCTTCACATTGCTTTTGTGTTTCTCAAGTTTATCAGAAAGGTCATCAGAAATTTTAGCACCTTTCTGATGTGCTTATTTGGCTTGAGCTAAATCTTTAAAACTGATTCTCAAACCTGTTTATACTAGAATGAATTGGGGAGATTTTAGAATAAACATGTACAGCCCCCAGCTTAGATCTGTTGAATCCAAAATTTAAGGGAGTAGAGCCTGAGCATCTATCTTTGAAAAGTCTACCAGTGACTCTAATGCCTAAACAACGTTGGTTGCCTGCCCTGTAAAGTCATTTATCCGCATATCTTGCACTTTGCTGTTATTTCCTGGATGGTCACAAAGACTAAAATTACCAAGTTCTAAAGCATCTATTGATTCTGACCATAAGATTTAACAGGAGACTAACTATATTATTCAGAGAACTCTAAGACTTATTAGGATAAAATATTTTTCCAAATCTATCTTCAAATTGCAACTAACTAAATTATTAAAAATCATCTTTAATACAAATAGTTTAATTAAAAGTATTCTACTTGTAGTGGTAATTGGATTTTATTGATTAGTTTGAAATGTATATGAATAGGAAGAAATGATTTTACACAGTAGTAAACATTAACCCTTTCATTGCCTTTGGCTTCTTTCAAAACTTTCTATTTCAAATGTACTATAAAATATTAAAATTACTTATCTCCTTGATTCATCAAAAGCTTGGCATATTTTGAGAACAGAAAAAGATGTAAAACAGTTTAAAAGGCATCCCCATTATGGCCATAAGAAAAATGTTTTTAACCAGTGTTCATTATATGTAACTTAGAATATTATAAACTAGATTTTCCATAGATTCAGTTTATTGTAGCTCTGATGACATTTGAACTAAATTTTCAGGAATTAACAAATTAGGCATTTCTTGGGATTTATTGGTCCTTTAGGAACATGACTCTCCAAATGTGCCAATGGCCCGTTAGTAGTTCTCAAGGCCTCTTTACACTATGGTCCCACCTGAACTGTCCTGATATTGACACTGTAATATGACATAGGAAACAAAGCTAGCATTCATATATTTGTTCCAAAATAGTACAAATTGTGATAAAGTGAAATAAAAAGCATTGCTATTAATATAGCTGTTGGCATTTTGTTTTCTGAGACTTGCTATGTATGCTCTACGAGGATATGTGCAAAAACAACAGTAATAGCATTATATGAAACAACTCAGGTAGTTAGAGAATTCAATATGAAGTTACATTAAGTCTTGTCAGAAATATGCTTCTATATTCATATTTTAAAAAACATACAAACATATTTTGCTGTTTCATTTGTCAATAAATTATTCATAATATTCAAAATTAGAATCTAAGAACTAATCGTCCAGTAATCTGTTTTATGGCATAAGAGAATTATTAATACCACTTTAAAGTTTAAGTAAGGAACTTTAAAACTCAAGATGTTCGTAAATTTTAACCAAAATCATCATTGTCCAAATACCTGCATGAGAGTGTGTTTAGGATCTCAATTTGTGTAAAGTAATTAGCACAGAACCTGGGACTTCGAAAGCAATCAGTAAATGTTAGTGTACTATCATCATTATCATTATCATCATCATCTCTAATCCTGTTATTACTATATCACCACTACTACCACACCATTTTCAACCATTTCTTACCCATAAGAATAGGTTAATTTGGTTTCCTTTTTGTGGGAGCTCCCAGTTCATTATCATCACAGTGCATTTTGTCCCTGTTAACATACATGTGAGTAATTTTTTTAAAAATGCTTCTCCCTTTTGTATGAATCTTATTAGTATAACAGTAGAATGTACCATAAACTATGACAGAAAATGTGGATTTTTAAAGTATTAACTTTACATTAGTATAATGTATACCATAATTAGTATCTTTCATGATGTATACTACCTTTTCATAGAGGCAAGAACTATTTACCCTATTCTGTTTTTGAATATTGCTATTCTATCTATGTGTTATGTATATACATATATATCTCTTTACATTTGTGTTTATTTCTCTCTATATATATATATCTATATATTGAGAGCAGTGCATTCACATCAAGATCACCAATTCCAATCCAGCATCACAGGGTTCATTCTAATTTTCTCCCTTGAGAAGCCTGAGCCTATTATTCTTAGTGGGTTAACTAATTTTGTCAGTCCTCCTCTCCATTATTGATACCATCTCCTCTCCAAACTCACATTCCAACCCTCTGTTTTTTGTTTGTTTGTTTTTTGCTCCTCCTGCATGGAAGTCCTCATTGTGCTGGACGTCTAACAATGCATGCCCCTACCCCTTGATGTACACTCTCCTCAATCCACACAGCCTCTGAATCCCCAAACTGGGCTGCTTCTAATGCAGGGATACCTTCTTACCCTCTTTGGATCCTGAAACCCCTCATCGAACCACTCTCCCATGGAAACATCCTCCTCACCCTACTTGGAATTTTAGATTCCAGAGGTAAAATGCACAAAACTTTTTATACCCCACTGATTAGATGCCCTTCTCACCTGACAGCCCATTCTGGGCCATTCCTCAATGGGATATCCTCCTTACCCTTCCAGGGCTCTGACACCCCAGGCAAGGCCACCTCTGGGTAGAAATGCCTTCTTAGCCCTGCTAGGATCTGATAAATACAACTAGGCTACCCATTTGGGCTCTTTCACCCCAAACTGAGTCTCCACTTAATCTTCTCCCTTTGGCCCTCGGCATGGACACCTTCCTTATCCTGCTCAGACTCTGACACCATCATTGTGCCACTCCTCTCTGAGGATGCCTTCCTCACCCTACATGGACACACTTAATAGATTGTTAGTAGTAAATGACCTCTTGACAATCCCTTTGTGAGGTCAAAAATGATGATGGTACTGATGATAATGATTATTCGTATGCTGATAATAATGATAGTAGCTAACTTACATTGATCACTAATACAGAAAATGTGGCTCAGCTGTATGTTGCAGATAATTAAGGGATAGTTTTGTAAAATGGGCACTAGGTCTAAACTTCAGAGTATTTCAACAAAGGTATATTTTGGCCTTCTAGATTAATAGAAACCGAGTTCTCTTCTGGATTCAAATTCAGCTACCGTGAATCCGACCATCTTGAATTTTGCCTACTGTTTTAGATCTATCTATGCCTCTTACCTTAAGAACTACTGAACTTAACTTCATTCCCATGCCTTGACTAGATAGCAGCCTATAAAAATCTTTTAGATAAATAATTCCATCCTCTGGAATTATGGTGACATCTTATTTGATATTTTTTCAGAAGAGGAACAATAACAGTGGTCAAAGGGCCTTCCTATAAGTCAGCAGGATAGGTGCTTGAAAAAGCTGGTAACTTCTTTTAATTAGGAGAAAAAGTTGATAACTTCTTTTAATTAGGGGACGTGCAGACCTAGTATGTCATAGTCTGAATATTGCAGTTTTATCCCAAATAAATTGCTAAATAGGTGGAGAAATTGCTAAAAGTGTGCATATATTTTGAGTGAAGCTTCTTAGCAGTTGCCCTCAGACCATGTTCTCTGAAGAGCTATACCCAGTTTGGGAGCCTGTAGTCATTTTTGTGCTGTTCACTGGTATGTAGGTGCTTTAGCTCTTGTTATTATCTTGTTATTATTTAATATAATGGATGCAACTGCAATGATAATAAACCTCAAACCTGTACCAGAATTTATTTTCACTGGAGATGTCTTCAGATTCATGTCTTCTTCCTCACCATATATTAAGAATGTGCTAAAAATGAATAACAAATTGTATAGCAGTTGGGTTTATTATATTTCATAGCACCAGGAAATGCTGAAAACTGAACGATCAACTTGAGTTACAAAATAGTGGTGCCAATAATGATGACCCTGATGGTGGTGTCCAGTATATTTATTATTGTTGGTAGAGTAATAAAAATTGGTAAGGATCCTAGGATTGCTTGCTAATTTTAACTTTTTGGACAGTTGTCTGGTTATTTATCCCTGAAATCTAAGCCTAAGAGATAATTTTATTCTCATATTATTATTTTGCTCTTAACTAAAAGTTTGCACATCTGTGTCTAAGTTTTGTATGTTTTACCTTACATTTGTCTCAAGTTACTTGTTCCACATCATTACTGTTAAATAGAGCCTGTGTTTCTTCCCTTAGTTAAATGCATACTTAACTCATTCATAAAGCACTTCAAAAGTTTACAACATACTTTCACATAATGTTTATCTTTAGATCTTCGTACCTTTAGTCCTGATGACAACTCAAACTCAACGTATACAATATTGAACTCACTTCTCTTCCTACCCCAAACATATTACTCCTCCTTCTGCATTCGCTAAACCATTTTACAGCACTGCCATGCCAATAGTTGACAAAGCCCAGAACCCTGTGCTCATCATACATGTCTAACCCTATCATTCCTATCTCTAAAAAGTCTCATCTCTTTTCTTTCCCTTTCACCTCCACAGGCCCCCATCATTTTTTACCTGTACTATTAAATCTTCTAACAGATCTTTTTTTTTTTTCAGTCTTGCCATCTTTCATGCAACCACCAGAAGTGATTTTCTAAAACAAAAATCTAATGATGTCATTTTCATCTTTGAAGGCAAAAACATTGTCTTTTGTCTTTGTGTCCTAGCACCTAATATACTTTCTGGTGCCTTGCAGGTATTCGTAGCATTTGAGGGAACAGTTGATTGAAATTAAATACCAGCAAGCTATATTTATGAATTAGTTTGTGCTTTTTCTGAAGTTAACAACCAGAAAAGTATTAGAATAACATTATAGGTTTCATCTTATTTAGTGCACAGAACAAGTTCTAGTATAGAAAATGACAAGATAGAACCTTTGTTGCTGCTTGAAATTTTCAGGTAAGAAAGCTAAAATCAGCAGGTTAAATGAAGCAACTTATCATTTATTCCTTCAAAGATTAATGAACAAGGAACCTGAGTACTTGGACTATTGGAAATGTTAGAGATAAGTAAAACATGGTCCTTGCTGTCAAATAATTACACTATTCCAGTGAAGGTAAGATCAGTGCTAAGTGCTGAAAGATAATCATTCAGTTTCTGAAGTCCATATCTGTTACATCCAGTTCTAGGGCCATCTCGTTATTAATATCACAATTAATTTTATGTTTAATATTTTCGATAGCTTTTATCCAGTTAACATGTCTTTTCTTGAAAGCTTAGCAAACATTTTTTAAAAAGATGGTTGAAGATTTTGCATTTTTGCCATGGCTGTGTTGCAAACCTATCGAATTAATTTCTGTCCTAGAATTGAATTTCTTTCAAATTTGCTAATCCTAAAACTTGAAACATGAGGCTGTTTTACATGCTTATAGAGAATTTTAAAAATATTTTTGTTGAGGAATCTTCAAACACGTACATTCCATACATATATGGTGTGCAATCATTGGCTCACAGTATCATCACATAGTTGTGTATTCATCACCATGATCATTTTTTAGAATATTTGCATCACTCCGGAAAGAGAAACAAAAAGAAGAAAAAATTCATACATACCATATGCCTTACCCCTACTTCTCATTGACCACTAGTATTTCCATCTACCCAATTTATTTTACCCTTTGTCCTCCCTATTATTTATTTACTTTTTTATCTACTTTTTTTTTTACTCATCTTTCCATAGCCTGGATAAAAGAGGCATCAGACACAAGGTATTCACAATCACACAGGCACATTGTAAAAGTTATATCTTCATACAATCATCTTCAGCAATCAAGGCTACTGGAACACAGCTCAACAGTTTTCAGGTACTTCCCTCCAGCCACTCCGATTCACCATAAACTAAAAGTGGATAGCTATATAATGCAAAAGAATAACCTCTAGGATAACCTCTCAACTACATTTGAAATCTCTCAGCCTCTAACTTTCTTTTGTCTCATGTCTCCCTTCCCACTTTTGGTCAAGGAGACGTTCTCAATCCCATAATGCCGAGTCCCAGACCCTCCTTGTCCCACATTGCCAGGGAGTTTTTACACCTTGGGAGTCTTATCCCACGTGGTGGGGAGGGCAGTAAGTTCACAAGATGAGCTGGCTTAGAGAGAGAGAGGCCACATCTGAACAACAAAAGCATTTCTCTAGGGGTGAGTCTTAGGCCTAATTTTAAATAGGCTTAGCCTATCCTTTGCAGCAATAAATTTCATAGGGATGAACCCCAAGATCGAGGGTTTGACCTATTGATTTGGTTGTCCCCACTGCTTGCGAGAATACCAGAAATTCTCCAAATGGGGAAGTTGAATATTTCCTCTGTGCTGGTTGGAAAGGATGACCGTACCCTAGAAAAGCCATGTTTTAATCTTAATCCCATTTTGTAAAGACAGCATTTCTTCTAATCCGTTTTCTGTACTGTATGTTTGAAACTGTAATTAGATCATCTCCCTGGGGATGTAATTCAATCAAGAGTAGTTGTTAAGCTGGATTAGGTGGAGACATGTTTCCACCCATTCGAGTGGGTCTTGATTAGTTTACTGGAATCCTACAAAAGAGGAAACACTGTGGAGAGAGTTAGAGATTCTGAGAGAGCAGAATGACATAGCCATGAGAAGCAGAGAGTCCACCAGCCAGCAACCTTTGGAGATGAAGAAGGAAAATGCCTCCCAGGTAGTGGCATGAAACAGGAAGTCAAGGGAGAAAGCTAGCAGATGATGCTGTGTTTGCCATGTGCCTTTCCAGATGAGAGAGAAACCCTGACCGTGTTTGCCATGTGCCTTCTCACTTGAAAAAGAAACCCTGAACTAAATTTATTGGCCTTCTTGAACCAAGGTATCTTTTTCTGGATGCCTTAGATTGGATATTTCTATAGACTTGTTTTAATTGGGACATTTTCTTGGCCTTAGAACTGTAAACTAGCACTTTATTAAATTTCCCCTTTTTAGTTCTGTTTCTGGTATATTGCATTCCAGCAGCTAGCAAACTAGAACATCCTCCTTCTCCCTAGTCCTCCAAGGGGACTTTGCAAATGTTTTTTTTCACTGCCCATATTACTCCAAGATATATCAAGGCATCACACTAACATGCACAAACCAACAAGATCTCACACCCTATTCAAAATTCCATGTACTTGTGGTATTCAACTAAACTCACACAGAAATTGAAGTTTTCAAATATGGACAATATCATCCTTAACCCTGTATTCTGCACTACCTTAGTCCTATCCAGATCAGCGTCCTTCATATCTCTATTTAAAGTCTGATCCCTTTTTCAGCTTTTTAAGCAGTTCCTGTATAGGGTAATGCTGACTTTCATAGCTTCAGAGCTCTAACTCTGAGTCTCAGGTGTCTCATAAATACTGGAAGTTACTGGAAACGACCAGGTTATATACCAACAGCTCGGTATCTCAGAATTTAGAAATAACAGTTACAACTCCTGACTATATGTGACTGCTGTAAGAGCTTACAATCTAGGACTCTTTACAATTGGCCCCAACCTGATAATTCACACTCTCAACTTCAGTTCACCAAGTTTTTATATTATAGTTAGTCTATATGATTGAGGCATGATAATATTTGTCTTGTTCCTGGAATTTCATTCAACATACAGTCATTATGGGGAATTTAAGGGTATTGTTATTTAGAAATTAGAAGAGAAATTGTGACAGTAATAGTGTGGTAGGGTAACTGGGATTACCCTTCCTGCTGAAGTTAACTCTAAAAAGCTACATGAAACATGGAAAAAAAGTCATAAGCATTGTAGAGGTAATAAAATTTTGAGTAATTACCAAGCTAAAATCTAGAAAAGGCTGGACCTCAGAAAGATAAGCATAACACTCAAAGTTATGGTGTCTTGAAGGCATTTGTCAGTCCAGACAATGAATTTTACATGATTATTTATTTGTTTGAGTTTAAATATACCACCTTGTTCTTTGTTTACTGTTTGTCCCTTCTGTGTTCCCCTTTCTTCATTTTCTGTCTTCCTTTGGAATAACTGAGGTGTTTTTTTTAATTTCATTCTATCTCCTTTATGGGGTTATTACCTATACTGCTTTATTTTGTGTTGTTGTTATATTAGTGATTACTTTACGCTTTATATTTACCACTTCATGTATCGTCTAATAATGTTAGCAATAAGGTTCCATTTTCCTTCTCTCAGCTTATGTACCATTGTTATCTTGTATTTTACCTCTTTCCATATTATGGACCCCTGAATATATTTTTATTATTTTGTGCTTGAAAACATCAATCACATTATAAAGAGATTTAAACCATTAAAAACCTTTCATATTTACCTACATATTACCATTTCCAGTACTCTTTATTCCTTTGTGTAGATCTGAATTTACATATGGTATCATTTTCTTTATGCCTGAAGGATATCTTTTTACATTTCCTATAGTGCTGGTATACTGGTAGCAAATTCTTTCTCTTTTTGTGTGCCTGAAAAAGTCTATTTATTTTGCCTTTGTTTTTGAAAAATATTTTTGTGGAGTATAAAAGTCTAGATTGGTAGTTTTTTCTTTCTTTCTTTATGTTAAAAATGTGATTCCTCTATATCTGTTTTCCATTGTTTCTAGTGATGAGTTTCTTGTTATTCTTATCTTTATTCCTCTGGATATAATATTCATTTTTCCTTCTGACCACTTTTAAGGTAATCTTTTCTAGTTTAATCGTCGTATTCCTCAGTATAATTTTATTCATGTTTCTTCTTTTTTTTTTTTTTTTTTAACATGGGCAGGCACCGGGAATCGAACCCGGGTCCTCGGGCATGGCAGGCAAGCATTCTTACCTGCTGAGCCACCGTGGCCCACCCCATGTTTCTTCTTCTTGGGAGTTGCTGAACCTCTTGGATTTATAGGTTTTTAGTTTTAATTAAATTTGGGATTTTTTTCTGCCATTATTTCTTCAAACATTTATTCTGTCCTACCCACCCCCCTTTGAGACTCCAATTACAAATATATTTAAACCCCTTGAAGTTGTTCTACATCTCACTAATCCTCTATTTTTCCCCCAGTATTTTTCTCTCCAATTTTATTTTGGAGAGCCTTTATTTCTATGTATTTAGGTTCACTAATCTTTTCTTTTGCAGTGTCTACTCTGTTGATGATCTAATCCAGTGTGTTTTTCATTTTAGACATATTTTTCATCTCTAGAAGTCAGATTTGAGTCTTTATTATATCTTCCATGTTTCTCCTTAACATGTGCATGCTTTCTTCCATTATCGTAAACTATGGAGTAAATAAATAGTATTTTAATGTCCTTGTCTACAGTTTATCTCATCTGTGTAATTTCTGGATCTCTTTTTATTGGTTAAGTTTTTTCCTTATATATGTTATCTTTTCCTGCTTCTTTACATTCATCATAATTTTTTAACGGCTGCCAGACATTGTGGCATTTGCATTGTTGGGTGCTGAATTATTTTGTAGTCCTTTAAATGGTTTTGTGCTTTGTTCTTGATGCAGTCACGTTACTTGGAAATGGTTGATCCTTTTGAGGCTTGCCTTTAATCTTGGGCTAATTTGGTCCCGCTACCCAGGCAATACCCTTCTATATACTCAACACAGCACCTCATATGTTGTAAGATTTTTCCACTTTGGCTGTTGAGAATTTAAATTATTCCTAGCCCTATTGACTGCTTAGAATTGTTCTGTCTGATTCTTTCCTAAGCCATAGGTAATTTCCTCATGTGCATGCACTGATTAGTATTTTAGTTGAAGACTCAATATGTAACCTTCTGAATATCTCTAGAGCTTTAACTATACTACCCTCTAATCACCAGTACTTTGCCCTATTAAATATAGTTGCCTCAGCCTCCTCAAATTTTCCAGTCTGTCTCCTGAACTCAGGGACACTTCTAGGCTCTGTTTGAGTACTTCCTACCTGCATAGCAGCCTTGAAACTCTCTAAGGAGTAAGCTGCACTGTCCTACACTGTCAGTTGTCCAATATCTGAAAACCATTTCTTTTCATTCATTTTGCTTGTTTTATGGTTGTTTAAGATAAGAGTAAAACCAGTTCCTCTTACTCCATCATGGCTGGAAAAAGAAATGACAAGCTGATTTTTCATTCAAAAGAAAATGTAAAGAACCTAAAATACAAAAAACGATTTGAGGAAGTGGGGGAACAAACATAAAAAACCTCCACTTCCTGATCTCAATATTTACTACAGAGGCACAGTAATTAAGATAGTGTGTTATTAGTATAAAGACTAACAGACTATAGATGGATGGAACAGAATAGAAAGTGTGGAAGGAGACTCATGTAACAGATTTTTCAAGTAAGTTGACAAAGAAATTCAATGAATAATGATTTTCTTTCAACTAGTAGTGTTGGAACACCTGAACATCTATAGGGAAGAAAATGAACTTTCACCCTACCTCAAACCTAATATAAAAGTTGTCTTGAAATTTATCATAGACCTAAATGTAAAAATCTGTGAATCTTTAAGAAGAAAACAGAAAATCTGCATCACGTTATGGTAAGCAAAGATTTCTTAGATCATAGAAAGTACAGCTATGAAAGAAAAAAAATAATAAATTGGACTTCATCAAAAAAATTTAAAGCTTTTGCTCTTTGGAGATACTTTTAAAGGAAACTGAAAAGAAAATTCACAGTCTGGGAGGAAATAATGTCAATACATATGGCAAATAAAAGATTTGTATCCAAAATATATAAAGAGCTCTTCCCTCACAATAAAAAGACAAACCACAAATTCATTGGCAAAAGATTTGAAGATATATTTCCTTAAAGAAGGTATACAAATTACTAATCAGCGCATGAAAAGAATTCTCAGTTTCATTAACTGTCTTGGGAAATGTAAAGCAAAACCATAAGGAAATATTACTATATAACCACTGGAATGTCTAAAATTAAAAAGACTAGCAATACCATGTGTTGGTGCAAATGTAGAAAATCTAGAACTCTGGTGCTAGTGGAAATATAAAATGGTTCAGTTACTTTGTTTCTTATCAAATTAAACTTATACTTCTTGAATATCCCAGCAGTTCCTTCCCAGATATTTACACAAGAGAATGATAATATGTCAAGAAAAAGATGTGAACCTGTATTTTCATAGCAGCTTTATTAATATTAGCCAAAAGTAAGAAATATCCCAGATGTACATCTAAAGATACATGAAATGTGGTATTGTCCTTCAGTGGAATACTAATCAATAATAAAAATGAATGAATTACTGATACAATTATGTAGTTGGATCTTAAAAAAATGCTGAGCAAAAGAAGGCAAATACAAATGAGTACATACCATATGATTCCATTTATATGAAGTTAGAGAAGAGAAAAACTAATCTACAGAGTTAAAAGTCAAATCTGTTATTGCCTGAGAGGGGTGTATTGATTCAGAATGAGATCAAGGGAACACTTTCTGATGAATTAGATGCTATATATTGGTTGAGGAATGGCTGTACACAGGAATACACATTTGTCAAAATTCTTTGATCTATAACTTAAAATTGCTACATTCATCTCATATAAATTATTCAAAAATTTATTTCTAAAAATTAAAAATGGCATATAAGAAGGAAAAGTAAACAGAAAATTAGTAAAAGTAGAAAGCACAACAGAACATGACAGATTTAGAAAGATGTGTCTGTAATAACATTATGTGTAAATGGTCTAAATAATCAAAAGACAAAGATTGTCACATGGATTTTTAGAAATCCAACTGTTTGTTGTTTAAAAGAAAAATATTTGAAGCATAAGGTTACTGTCAAGAACTGTTACTGGTCTGAGATTTTAACCACCTTCAAGCTAACAAGTTAGCCTGCCACAGTTTAATGGATCCTGGCCGAAGACATCAGTCTCCTAGGTCAGAGACAAAGAACATTACTACTCACAGCATAGCAAGCAGCATTAGCATCAGCATATTTGTATCAGTGCCTCTACCTCTAAGTTCCACGGGGTGGGTCCAGAAGGATGCATTCACATGTAGTGGGTTGCATTACGACAGAGGAACCCTGAGCTTATGGAACATTTATAATTGACAGTAAGAGTGCCTATCCTTTGTTCCCAGGAGAGATACTGTCTTTCTCCTACCCTGCAAGCAACCCTGCCCTTTGCTCCGGACAGAGACACTATGTCTTCCAGAGCTGTTTGCTATCCAGACATCCTTGAAAAGATAGTCCAAAACAAAGGGCAATGAGTGCCTCACTCACAAGATGCACAGAAACATGAGAGACCCATGGAAAATTGTCTCCCAACAATTGCGTACAGGTTGAAAATAAAAGAATGTTATAAGATATATTATGTAAATACCACTCAAGGTAAATGTCACTACAAGTGATAAAAGTTTACTTCATAATCTAAAGGGTTCAGTTCACCACAAAGATAAAAAACATTTTGGAATTTTGGAATTTGTATGTTCCTGATGAAATTGCCTCAAAGTATATATAAAGTAAAAATTTATAGAAACAAAATTAGAAATGGGTAAATCCACAGTCATAATGGGAGATTTTCACACTCCCTTTTAACCTATGAAAAAATGGCTCTAAAAATTCCTTAAATATATGAAATTGAGCGATATGTCTATGAAACCTGACTTAGTGGACATATTTAGAACTCTGTAAACAACAGCTGCTGCAGAGTATACCACTTTTTCAGTTACATATTGAAACCAGAGGAGTGCAAACCTATAAAGATAGAGGAGGTAAAAAAAACTAACAGTGTTGAAGTATTAGTTGGGATAAGGCTAATTTGCTGCAACTAACAGACCCAAAAATGTAGTAACTCATAAAACAAAAAGGCTTCTTTCTCTTGTATAAGATTTCCAAGGGGAGCAAAGGAGATAGAAAGGGAAATTCTGAACTGTGTGGTCACTCATAGACCCACTTTTCTTCCATTGTTGCTCTGCCTCAGAACCCCTAGAAAATTCACTTTTTCTTTAAAGAGCCAGATATAAATATGTTATGCTTTGCTGGCCCCATGTAGTCTCTGTCACATTTTCTTCTTTCTTTTAGCAAACTTTGTGCATGTGTAGTGAGAGACAAGAATGAGAAAGGAAATTGGGTCAAGTGATTTTAGGAGAATGGGAGGTTTATAATCATTGAAAAATGAAAAAAAATAAATTTACTAGAGAAGTATAACCAGATTAGAAGAAGTATAACGTATTATTTCCCAGACAAGGTTCCAATCAACCCCATTTTAAGATGTTTCCCCTAAGACTTAGCTACCTAGTGCTGTTAAGAAGAGGTATTATAAATGTCAACAAGTGGGGGCTATGGCAGAGAGTTATGGGATTCTTTGCAGAAGAAAAGGAAGTGTCTTCATATAGATGGTGGTGGTAAAGGCATGGCTATGTGATTACACCTTTTTACTTAGGTTGGATTGAATGATGTGAGAATAAAACTTTAAAATGAACAGAGAAAAGCAAGTGCTAAAGAAAACGTGGAGAAAGAGATGTACTTATTCACTCTCAGTAGGGGAAGTGAGAGGTGCAGCCCCTCTGGAGGGCAGTATGGTGGTTCCACAAGAGGCCAGCAATGGGATTACCATATGATCCTGAAACCCCGTTGCTAGTTATATATCTGGAGGAACTGAGAATGGGGACACAAACAGACATTTGCACACTGGTGTTTATGGTGGCAGTGTTCACAATTCACAATGGATGGAGGAGGCCTAAGGAGACAACACCTGAGGAATGGAAGGGGGAACTGTGATGTATACATGCAACAGATTGCTATGTGGCTGCAAGAAGGGATGAAGTTGTGAAATAAGCAACTAGGTGAACCTTGAGGACAGTATGCTGAATGAAATGTCAGAAGCAAAAAGACAAATGTTGTCATGCCTCACTCACATGGACCAACTATAATATACAAACTCAGAGAATTAAAGTCGAGAGCATGGGTTATCAGGTTGGGGCCTGTTGTAAAGGGTCCTAGATTATAAGCTCTTACAGCAGCCACATACATTCAGGAGTTGTAACTGTTATTTCTAAATTCTGAGATACTGAGCTATTTGTGTATAATCTGGTGCAAAATATGTATTTTGGACAACGGATTATCTAATTTAACTTGTATGGTCGGTTTATTCAAACATTATCATTATATGGAATCTTGAATAGGGCGTGAGATCTTGTTGGTTTGTACAGGTTAGTGTGATACCCCGATACATCCCAGAGGGTGGAATGTGCTGGTTTGAAACTGTTTTGTACTCTAGAAAAACCATATTCCTTAATCCTGTTTCAATATTGCTAGATAGGATCTTTTTTATTAGGTTGTTCCCATGGAGATGCAGCCCACCTGGTTGTGAGTGGGACCTTTAGATTAGGTGGTTCCCATGGAGATGTATCTCTACCCGTTCAAGGTGGGTTGCTTACTGGAATCCTTTAAGAGGGAACCATTTTGGAAAAAGCTTAAGAGGCAGTAGGAATCCCAGATGTTTGTAGATAAAGAAAGAAAATGCTCCCAAGGAAGCCATTTGAAACAGGAAGCCAAAGGCCCCAGAAGGTGCCAGCCATGTGCCTTCCCAGCTGACAGAGGTATTCCAGAATCATCAGCCTTCTTGAGTTAAGATATCTTTCCTGGGGTGGCTGCCGTGGCTCAGCAGGCAGAGCTCCGACCTGCCATGCTGGAGGTCTGGAGTTCAATCCCTGGTGCTTCCTGCCCATATGCAAATTAAAAAAAAAAAAAGATATCTTTCCTGGATGCCTTAGTTTGGACAATTTTATAGTCTTAGAACTGTGGACTTGAATTTAATAAATTCCCTTTTAAAAGTCGTTCCATTTCTGGTATATTGCATTCCAGTAGCTTCAGCCAGCTAATATACACTGATATATACATATAGGAGTTACTCTGCTCCCTCCAAACATGGCCAGGGACCTGCAATGCTAGTACTGGCTTCCTCTACCCTGCACTGGGGAGAGATTGGGGATGGGACGGGTTGGGGGGAGGCCAAGCAAGAGCACCACAAGATTCTCCTCCAGTTTTTTAAAGCTGCATTTTCTTGATTCTGAAACTTACCCAATTATTGCAAACCTTTACCTGTTTCCTGGAATTTTGAGGAAGATGATTCTCCCAGTTTTTCCTAGTAGTTACAAAGATTATATGTAAGAATGGCATCTTGGTGCACAGGTAGTTCGGTGGTAGAATTCTCGCCTGCCATGCAGAAGGCCCAGATTCGATTCCTGACCCATGCACCCCCAAAAAATAACAAAAAATATTGTGAAAAAAATTCCCTTTGGTATACATTTTGCCTCTGTGTGGGTGTATGTATAGATACAGAAATACGTATATGTAGGGAGACACATAAAGGGGAAAAAGAAGAACACCTTGAAACATCTTGTGCTGCCATCTTGACCTGATCCTACTTTTTGTAAGTTGCCTTTTTCTTGATTTGGTGCTTACCCACCCTGTTACTGCAATCCTTTAACTGTTTCCTATGGCTTTGAGATTGTTCAGTAAAACAAGTTTTGCTGCTTGTTCAAAGCTTCAGCGGGGGATGGAGCCCCAAAATGGCTCACTTCACCATCATAATAGCCAGAGCTGTAGCATTTTTCTAATTTCTGTAAAATTGCTAATGATGCCCCCTCTTCATCCCTGATTTTAGTAATTGGAATGCTGTCTCTTTTTCCCTTGGTCAATCTAGCTAAAGGTTTGTCAATTTTGTTGATATTTTCAAGGAACCAACTTTTGGCTTTATCCATTGTGTCTGTTCTCTGTTTAATTATTTCCACTCTGATCTTTATTACTTCCTTCCTTCTACTTGGTTTGGTTTTATATTTGCTCTTTTTCTAGTTTCTTAAGGTGGCTGTTTAGTTTTAATATTGAGATCTTGTTTTTTAATACAGGCATTTACAACTATAATTTCCCTATAAACACTGCTTTCACTACATTCAATATGTTTTGATATATCAAGTTTTCTTTTTCATTCATCCAAGATATTTTCTAATTTCCATTGTGATTTCTTCTTTGACCCATCAGTTATTTAACAGTGTGTTTTTAATTTCCACATATTTAGAATTTCCCAAATTTCTTTCTGTTAATTGTTACTCATTCTGTTCCGTTATGGTCAAAGAACATATTTTGTGTGATTTCAGTCTTTTAAAATGTATGGAGAAAAATTGCAGAGCCTACAGAAACAACAGAGCCAAGAGAAATGACAGATGCTTCAGAGCCAACAGAAACTTCACAGCAGAGCTGACACAGATGTGGATATGTGGAGAATAGAGACGTCACCATGAAATGTTAAGCAAGCCAGAACCTGGAGAGAGCCAAGGGAAGCCAGGAGATGACAGCCAGCCCTGAATAAGTAAAGTGAGGAGCCTCCAGGAACAGAGGCTGGAAGCAATGGAGCCCAGGAGCAAGGGACCAGCAGATGCCAGCCACATGACTACCTAGCTGATAGGTGTTCCTGGCCCATCAGCCTTTCTTGAATAAAGCACTCCAACATGGAAGGAAAGAATGGCTAGTGAAGTAAAAGAATCTGGGAAGAGTGGTGACCTGGAAATGAGTGAAGAAAATGTTTCAAGGAGGGAAAGAGGCTAAGAAAGATGAGAATGGAGACATAACTGTTGAATTTGACAAGACAGATGTGGTTGTTTTGTCTTGACAGGTGCACTGTTGGAGAACTAGTCAATATAAACATCAGAAATTAAATGAGTTGCATTGAAAATAATTGAGGTGACAAAGTAGAAGCAGTCGAATAGATGATTTTAAAGGATTATTGTTATAAAAAGGTGTAGAAAAATGTGAGGTTATTTGAAGGGCCAAAGATACTGCAGAGGAGTGGTTTATTTCCAGTCTGTATGTTGATGTGAATGATCGATAAGAGAAAGAAAAATTATGGAGACGGGAGAGAGGAGATATTATTGGATTGAAATTGTCCAAAAGGACAGGGTCCACTGCACATGTGGAAATGTTCACTTCAGGTGGGAGCATTAATAGTTTATAATGGCAACAGAAGAGAATGCAAAGTACATAGATACAGATGCTGGCAGGCTGACAGTGATGATAAAATGAGGTGTTTCTTTCCCAATGGCATCTATTTCCTCAATTGAATTAAAAGGGTGATCATTGTCTAAACGTGAGAAGTGAGGTGTGGATATTTGAGGTTTGAAAAAAGAGGAGAAGCTGTGAAAGAATAATCTAGGATGCTAGGAAAGATCAGGGAAGTGTACCAAGATTGCTGAATAGGGTAAGAGCTGACTTGAAATTTGTGGCAAAAAAAAATAAATTCAAATAAGGCAAGTCATGACAGTTGCACATTTTTCTCCAGCTATGTGCAGCTGCTCAGTGCTGGTGATAGAAAATTATGTTTAATGCAGGATTGGAGTTTTTCATGTGAGTAAGATGGAAAGTGAGAGAGGCACAAGGGAGTTGCAGGTATATGCAATGGAGTGATTGATTACAGTGGATCTCATAAGGAGGAAAGACAGTACAAGAGTGGAAGGGTAGACAGTGAAGAAGTGATAGGTGACTAGGTTGCCCCAAAAGGGTTCATTTGGGAGGGAAGATGCTAGAGTTAGAAAGATGAGATAATAGAGAGTATGGAATTCTGGAAGTCAGCACTTTTAGAAATGATATGTGGAAATAAAATGTTCTCTAAGGTATATTAAAATTACAGTGTTTTGCTGAAATGAAGTGGAGGAAAATATTATTGGAAGTGAGACGGTTAAGAAACTGAGAAGCCGGCCGACTCATCAAGGAAACTCACTGCCCTCCCCTTCTCTACGTGGGACATGGCCTCCAGGGGTATGGACCTTCCTGGCAGCGTGGGACAGAAATCCTAGAATGAGCTGGAACTCAGCATCAAAGGATTGAGAAAATCTTCAGGACCAAAAGGGGGAAGAGTGAAATGAGACAAAATAAAGTGTCAATGGCTGAGAGATTCCAAACAGAGTCGAGAGATTATCCTGTAGGTTGTTCTTATGCATTAAATAGATATCACCTGTTTAGTTAAGGCATAATGGAGAGGCTGGAAAGAACTGCCTGAAAATGTGGAGCTGTGCTCCAGTGGCCATATTTCTTGAAGATAATTGTGTGATGATATGGCTGTCGCAGTGTGACTGTGTGGTTGTGACAGCCTTGTGTCTGATGCTCCTTTTGTCTACTTTATCGACAGACAAGTAAAACAAATGGATTAAAAATAAACAAATAATAGGGGGAACAAATGTTAAAATAAATTTAGTAGATTGAAATGCTGGTGATCAGTGAAGGGGAGGGGTAAGGGGTATGATATGTATGATTTTTTTGTTTTCTTTTTATTGCTTTTTCTGAATTGATGCCGATGTTCTAAGAAATGATCATGATGATGAATATGCAACTATGTGATGATAGTGTGAGTTATTGATTATATAACAAGAATGGAATGATCATATGATAAGAATGTTTGTGTTTGTATGTGGTTATGTATCAGAAATAAAAAATAAATTAATTTAAAAAAGGAAACTGAGAAGTGACGGTATTTACATGGATAGTTGATGTGAATGCTTAAGGAGTATAGAGTGGTGATGGGGAGAAAGACTGTAGAATAAATGTATAAGGAAACATCATTGAGAGGCTGGTAGATGACACAACGATGAGTGCTTCATGTCCTTCAAAGAAGCTGGATTTTTTTTTTCAGGAAAGAAAAAGAGAAAATGTCTAAAAGCAGCAACAAGAAAGAAGGATACCACTTCAACTCCTTTGGAAGTGGGATGTAAGTGAAGACACATTTACCACTTGAGAGCTGAGGAGGAGGTAGTGTCTTCAAAGGCTAGCCAAGCTTCAGCTAAAGAAAGATGAACCATAAATTCAAAAGGGCACAGTGGAAGGTCTCAGATTAGTGGGGGCACTAAATCCTGTGCGTGGTAACGAATAACCCAGGGGACTTGGACAGCCATCTGTGCTGAAGTATAAAAGACAGACTGTGTGGTGGAATCCATTCTGATAACCCCTTAAAGAAAGGTGGGTGGGTATTAGTCATCACTCTAGCTTCTGCTTTGTGCCTGATTTCTTAGCATTTTTTAACAGAGAGGCGGGTGGAGTCATAATTATTGGGGAGTGGCAGCCTTACCAACTGTGTGGCCCTCCCTTCAGTCCTGCTGAAGGTGGTATGACATTAGGGGGAAGGCTGGTTTTACCAAGGTCAGTGGAGCTTTCCAAGCCCTGTTTTAATCCTTGAGAAGCCATTTCTATAGACAAATCTATCTAGCCATCAAGAACATAATCCTTGGAAAATTCCTTCCATCACTATCCAAAGGCATATGCTATAGTGCCAGGCATACCAACCAGTGGCTTAATCAGTTCCACCGCAGCTTGCTTACCCTTGGAGTCATCCAATATTGCGATGAAAAAGCATTAATCCAGAAATGGCCTTAGCCTTTACACTGATGAAATTGGTTTGATATAACAGCTTTGTTCCTAAGGACTTAAGTCACATAGAAAAAAAAAATCTCTTAATTGGTGTTTGTTGAACTCTTTAAATTCCATGATTTAAAAGACTAGCATATATAACTAATAAATAGATAAAGTACTGAGACTTGTTTTATGTCCTATCATCTGGTCTATCCTGAAGAATGTTCCATGTGCACTTTAAAAGAATATGTCATCTTCTGTTGTTGGATAGAGTGTTCCATAGATGTCTTTTAGGTATTGTCAGTTCATAGTGTTCAAATTATGCTTTCATGTTGATTTTCTGTTTAGTTCTATCCATTATTGAAAGTGGCTATTGAAATCTTCAACTGTTATTGTTGAATTGTCTATTTTTCCCTTTGTTTCAGTCAGTTTTGCTTCATATATTTTGAGTTCTGTTGTTGGGTTCTGTCTTAGTTTTCTAGGTCTGCTATAGCAAAATACCTTTAATTTCATGGCTTAAAATAATATAAATTTATTGCCTCACAATTCTGATGGACAGAAGCCTGAAATCAAGGTGTCAGCTGGGTCATGCTCTCTCTCTGAAGCCTATTGGGACGAATCCTTCCTAGTGTCTGAGTAGCTTCAAATGGTTTGCTGGCAATCATTGGTTGTTCCCTGGCTTGCGACGGCAGTAATTCATTCTCTGCCTCCGTCATCACATGGCTATCTTCTCTTGTGTGTCTGTCTTTTCTTGCCTTCTTATAAAAACACAATTCATAATAGGCTAAGTATCCATCCTACCCTGGGATGACCTCATTTTAAGTTAACTAATTTGATCTGCAAGGATCTGTCACATTCCACAGGTACCAGGGGTAGGACTTCAAATATCTTTTTGGGGAGATATATTTCATCTCATAACAAGCCTGTATGTTTTAATTGTTGTATCTTCTTGAGGAATTGACTTTTATGATTACAACTGTCCTTCTTTGCCTCTAATGTCATTTTTATCCTAAAGGCTGTTATTTGTCCTTGAATCTAAAGTACAACTCTTTGTTTTTTTAATCTATTCTGCCAGTCTCTTCCTTTTGATTGAAATGTTTAGTCCATTCATATTTAATAGAATAACTGATAAATAAAATAGCTATTTTGCTATTTTTTATGTCTTTTCATTGTTTCTCTGTTCCTCCAATACTGCCTTATTTTGTATTGTAACACAGATATTTCCTACTATATCATTTTTATCCCCTTTTGTTTCTTTTGCTCTTCTTTTAAGTTATATTCTAATTGGTTACCCTGAGGATTACAGTTAATAACTGGGTTCTAGTTTGGTAGCTGCTGGAATGCAATATACCAGAAATGGAATGGCTTTTAACAAGGGGAATTTAATGAGTTGCTAGTTCACAGTTCTAAGGCCGAGAAAATGTCCCAATTAAAACAAGTCTATAGAAATGTCCAATGAAAGTCATCCAGGGAAAGATACCTTGGTTCAAGAAGGCCGATGAAGTTCAGGGTTTCTCTCTCAAGTGAGAAGGCACATGGCGAACGCAGTCAGGGCTTCTCTCTCGGCTGGAAGGGCACATGGTGAATACAGCGTCATCTGCTAGCTTACTCTCCTGGCTTCTGGTTTCACGAAGCTCCACGGTAGGCGTTTTCCTTTTTCATCTCCAAAGGTTGCTGGCTTGTGGACTCTCTGCATCTCAGGGCTACATCGTTCTGCTCTCTCTGAATCTCTAATTCTCCAAAATAGTTCCTCTTTTATAGGACTCCAATAAACCAATCAAGATCAACTCAAATGGGTGGAGACATGTCATCCCTTAATCCAGTTTAACAACCACTCTTAACTAAATCACATCAACCAGGGAGATGATCTCATTAGTTTCAAACATACAGCATTGAGTAGAGATTATTCTACCTTTTTGAAATGGGATTTATATTAAAACATGACTTTTCTTAGGGGGCATACTTCCTTTCAAACCAGCACAAACTGTTAATTGTTAAGATGTTAAATTTTAACATTGAAACAATCTTATTCAAATTGGCACCAAATTAATTTCAATAGTGTTCAAAACTTTGCTCTAATATTGTTCCATTTCCTTATCTTTCCTTTGTGCTTTTATTGTTATACAGATTACATCTTTATACATTTTAAGTCCATCAACAACATTTTATAATTATTACTTTATTCATCTGTCTTTATATCAGATACAGAATGAAAGTGTTGTCTATTAGTCTCCTGTTGTTGCTGTTAACAAATGACTACAAACTTACTGGCTTAAAACAGCAAACATTTATTATTTTACATTCTAGAAATCAGAAGTCCAAAATGTGTCAGCAGTGCTGTATTACTTCTTAAAATTCTAGCTGGGAATCTATTCCTTTGCCTCTTCCAGCTTCTAGAGGTCATTTGTGTTCCTTGGCCGATGGCCCCTTTCTCCATCTTCAAAGCAGCAGCATAGTATCTTCAAATCTCTCAGTGACTCTGCTTTTCTACCTCTGTCTTATAAGGACCCTTTGAATTATTTTTGGGTCCAATCAGATAATGCACTGTAACCTCTACATTTCAAGATCTTTAACCTGGTCACATCCACAAAGTCGAAGTCCCTTTTGCCATTAAAGTAACATATTCACAGGTTTATGTATTAGTACATAGTTATCTTTGGAAGGCTGTTATCCACTATACTGCAAGTTACAAACAAAAGTATATTTAAACTGTCTTCTATAATTACCTATGGAATTGCTTTTACTGGTGTGCTTTGTTTCTTCATGTGGATTCAAGTTAATGTCTAGTGTCTTTTCATTTCAGCCTGAAGGACTACTTTTTAATTGTTCTTTTAGGGAGGATCTGCTAGTTATGAATTTTCTCAGTTTATATTTATCTGGAAGTTTATTAATTTCTCCTTGGTTTCTGAAAAATAATTTTGCTGAATTTTAAATTCTTAGTTGACAGTTTTATCTTTTAGCATTTAAAATGTTATCCTACTTCCTCCTTGCCTCCATGATTTCTTATGGAAGTCATCTCTTAATCTTATGGAGGATCCCTTGTATGAGTCGTTCTGCTCTTGCTGCTTTTAAGATTCTCTATCTTTTGATTTCTACAGTTTGACTGTAAGTGTCTAGATGTGCATATATTTGAGTTTACCTTACTTAGAGTTCATTGAATCTCTTGGATGTGAACATTAATGTCCTTCATCAAACTTGGGAAGTTTTCACATCCTTTTTTCTTTCTCTTCCTCAGAGTAGATAATCTCAATTGACTTCTCTTCAAATTTGCAGATTATTTCTTCTACAATTTCAAATCTGCTATTGAGCCCCACTGTTGAATTTCTCATTTCAATTATACTTTACAACTCCATAATTTCTATTTCATTCTTTTTTATAATTTCTGTATCTTATGGATATTCTCCATGTGGTGTGACATTGTTTTCAAACTTTCCTTTAATTCTTTAGACATGAGTTTCTTTCATTCTTTAAACATATGTAAAATGCCTATTTTAAGGTCTCATCTAATAAATCCAATATCAGGGCTTCCTCAGGATAGTTTCTATTGACAACTTTTTTGCCTGTGTATGATCTGTACATTCCTGTTTCTTTACATGTCCCACAAGCTTTTATAATTTAATATTTATAGTGTATAACATTTATAATTATTATAATGTAAAAACTCTAGAAATCAACTATCCATACACCCAGGGTTTGTTGTTATTACTCTTGTTGTTGTTGTTGCTCTTTGTTTAGCAATTTTCCTGGATTAATTCTGTAAAATCTGTATTCTTTGTTGTGTGTGGTCACTGAAGTCTCTCTATAGTCAGATAAGTGGTCAGCTAATTATTAGACAGAGACTTCCTTAAATGTCTTGAATCAAGAAATTTCTCAGCATTTGCTGAGGGGCTCTATGTGTGTTGGGCATGCCTTCAGTAGTCCAACAGCTGGTTTCCAACTGTGCGTTGGCTTTCACTTTCATGTTCAGAGCCTCAGGGTCAGCTATTCAAAGCCCCCCATGGTTATTTCATTCCCCAGATCTTTTAAGTTTTTCAGTCATCCTCTTTTTAGCTCCAGTTGGTACCTCTGTTTCAGATAGCTGCAGTGTTAAAAAGATGCCAATGATTATTTCCTCAAATACCCTAAGGATGCAGTTGTTCTCTTTGCACAGAGCAAGCTCTAAGTCAAAACAAATAAAGACAAATCTTGAGAATGGAGCTTTTTTAGGGTTCTGTCATACAAATCTAACAATGACAGTTCTCTGGGGATCGACTTGTAGGGAGTTCCAAACCTGATCTTCCCCCTCCAGTGTCTGTTAGACTGCTTGTTTCACAGCTACCATAATTATGAGGCTCTTGGTTTTCAAGGCTATCATGGAACTGGGGAGAGGGTGTGGGATAAATTAATTTATTCCTGGGAGGAGTAAATTTAAAATACCAGAAAGCTCCTCAGATAGTTGCAAGCTTTTGATTAATTTCCAGAGTTCTGAAAAAGTTGATTTTGACAATTATTTGCAAGTATTCTTATTGCTTTCATAGACGAGCAGATTTTCAGAGGTCCTCACTTCACCATTCTTCCCTAAGTATTTTTGAGTAGAACTGTGTCACCATCAAAGCCCATTTTATAGAAGTCTGGTTTGCCACTGTCTGATGTCCCTCTCCTGGCTTAGAGATCAGTGAGTCTGTGTGGTAAGCCGATCCAAATTGGTCATCCAATTACAGAAGACCTAACAACATCATCAAAAAGGGGTCTTAAAAACCAAAAATCAAAGAAACATACCTAAATAACAGGTTGCGTGGACAAGGAGGAAGATCTGATTGAACATAGAACCTCTCCTGTGCCTGTTCTCTCCCCCTCCTTCCAATCCTCCGTTTCCCACTCCGTACATGCATCACAGCGTGCATAGTGTTCAAGAAGCATTTGAGTGGAGAAAAGCTGTCTAAGGTGCTCTTGTATTATAGAAATAACTATCCCATCTTATATTTATCCATTTTTAATCACATATTATATGTTATCTCTTGTAATTTTCTAACTTGACAGACCAAAAATAAGAATCTCTATTTTATAATGGAGAAAATTGAGGCACCCAATGGGTAAGTTACCCAAAGTCTTAAGGCTAGCAATAGGTATAGTTGCTCCTGGATCTTTTTATTTCTTTGCACCATTAGGTGATGTGTTAGTTAGACTCAGTTGTCAACTCGGCCAGATGAGCATACCTAGTCTTGTTGCTGCGGACATAAGCCAACAGTACGTGAACCTCATCTGTTGCTAATTACATCTGCAGTCGGCTAGGAGGCGTGTCTGCTGCAATGAGTGACGTTTGACTTAATTGGCTGGTGCTTAAATGAGAGATCGCAACGTAGCACAGCTAAGCAGCTCGGCATTCCTCATCTCAGCACTCGCAGCTCAGCCCAGGCGTTTGGAGATGCAGAAAGAAGTCACCCCGGGGAAAGATGTTGGAACCCAGGGGCCTGGAGAGAAGACCACCAGAGACCATCCTATGCCTTCCACGTAAGAAAGAACCTCAGTGGAAAGTTAGCTGCCTTTCCTCTGAAGAACCAACAAAATAAATCCCCTTTTATTAAAAGCCAATCCGTCTCTGGTGTGTTGCATTCCGGCAGCTAGCAAACTGGAACAGGTGCTAAGACTCTGTTAGAGGAATTTTGGTAGTAAGAAAGGGCCAATTTTGAGATGCTTTCTGAAGGAAACTTCTAGTCAGATATGTGACATTAATAAAGGAAGAAAATGCCCCCAAGATTTCCAGAGTAGGAAATTTTAGTTGATTGCACCCAACCAAAATATAAATATTCTAATGTGAAGAAATAAAGATCAAGTTGTTCTTAATCCAGTGGTAGAATCAGGGAAATAATGACTGAAGTTTTAATTTAAGTAAAAAAAATTTATATATATTTTGCTGTTTTTCCACAAGGTGTCACCAGCATTTTAAACAGTAGTTATTGTAGTGGTTGTTTGGAATGAGATATCTATATTTGCCAAATATTACACAATTGGGAGTATATTATTATATTCGTTTCCACCATCAGATTGTTAGTAATTCAGTATCTTGACTAATTTCATCCATTATTTAGAGCTACATTCAGTATTTTATCATGTGCATCGTTATGTTCTTCCAGCTTACTATAGGATTAATTAACTGTGATGCTCAAGTATGTTTTGTCCTCTCAGAAGATACAAAATATGTTGAAGAAACTGGGTCAGCAGGGGGCAGCACAGTCTTACAGTGTATAAAATTTGGTCATTTGAAGGACCATTCAGAAACAGAAGGTAATTATTAGGATGATGAGGTGTAGTACATAGTTTTCAAGACTATAAAGTATTTGAACCCTTTATTTCAAATTAAATATTCAAATGAAATATTATTTGAAACCCAAATATTTAAAGCAGATAAAAGTTGTGTTTAAATAACAAAAATCTTACTTTATATTTACTTGTAGCATCAAACACTAAGAATAATGGTGTTATTTTGATGATCAAAAAATTTATAATGGGCGGGCCACGGTGGCTCAGCAGGCAAGAATGCTCGCCTGCCATGCCAGAGGACCTGGGTTCGATTCCTGGTGCCTGCCGATGTTTTTTAAAAAAAAAAAAAAGATTTTATAATAAAAATTTTTCAAGAGGATACTATTACTGTCTTCCTTTTATAAATGAGGAAATTGAGTTTCAAGGAAATTTTAAAACATCTGAGTCACACAGATGGCAAAATGTCAGAGCTTATATATAAACCCAACTGTCTTACTCCAAAGCACAGGTACCTATAATTATACAATTGCTGATAATACGTTTTAGTCTTAACTTCAGCCCTGAAATCCAATCTTATTTCAGTCTTTTGTTTTAATTATACAGCAGAGAGAAAATTCTAAGTCACGTGGATAAGGACTTATAATTGGCAGAAAAAATTTTAAAAAGCTTACTCTGCAATGTCCAGGTATTTCTCAAGTAAACAAAAATGGCAGTTGAATTTTTAGCGTGAGATACAAACAATAATAAATTAAACCTGCAATACAAATAAATGCATTGGTGTTCTTCAATATATTAACAAGTGATATAACTACTAAAAAGGTAAGTATAGTTATTACACATTTTGTAAACAAAGTAACTGAAGCACAAAGAGGATAAATACCTTGCCAATGTCAAACTGTAGTAACTGTAGACTCAAAAGTTTCCTTTCTCTACCAGTATACTACTGTCTCTCTTTTATTATTTATTTAGGTTCATGTATTGCTTTTATTTTTGTTATTAAATGGTTAATCTATATTTTAAAAGTGAAATTCTATAGATTTCACTAGCTATAATTGGAAAACCAATAGTTTACAAATAATAGAGTATAACTCAAAACTTAGAGGCTATTTAAAAATCATTTGGGGCTGTTGTTTTCTAACTGGCATTGTACTTAGTTTTCCAATAGTAAAAACATTATATTTATATTAAAAATACACATTGAAATAATTTCATTTAAAATAAATTAATTAAAAGGAACATTTAACGTTTATAATACACCAAATTGCATAGGAATAACAGCACTCTATAAGTTTAGTGACAATTTTAAAAGGCTTAAACCTCCCCCAGATGTATCAGTGAGAGCATTTCTGAGGTACAGAGTTTTTACTACCTTAGCAACCCAGTATGTGTCGCCAGTGTCTCACATATCTCAACATCTCCAATAAAGAAAGCTTTTACAATTTTCAGAAATGTGATAGAACAATAAGACCTCGGGGGAGTCAGCTACATTACTTTTGAAACAAAAGTCAGCCCTTAATATGTGCTAAAGCTGTTAGGTTACCAAAATCATATATGCTTAATCTCACCATTACATTTGTCTAAAGCTCTCAAATTGATTATAATAAAACAAATATTGTAAGTCTACATTTTGCTGCTGGATACAAATTGCAATTTTTTTTTTTGTTCAAAGTGTAGAATGTACACAGACACACAGTCTGTAATCTCAAGAAATATATCTATCACAAACGCAACATAGTAAATAGTGATGACTGCCCAACAATTCGGTCATGTCACATTTAACTTTATTATTTTTATAGAACACGGATCTAAGCACTTACTCCTCCTTTTAAAATGCCTCTTATTTGGAGCTGCAGCAAAGTGGTGGCTTCCCTCCTTCTCATGGGGTGGGAAGCAAGCAACGTCCCCCAGACCCCTGAAGGGTTTTGGCTTCTTTTTTCTTTTTCTTTTTTTTTGTAAGACTCTTCTCAAAGATTTTAGCTCCAGGAAGAGTCCCCACTCCTCTCTCACCACTCCCTTCTCTACTTCCTCAGGATTTGATTTTGTTTAAATTTTTTCCCTAATCTTGGCAGTGGCTTGGGTCACCCTCGGGGTATCTCAGCTTTTTTTTTGTTGATGTGTGTCTTGTTTTTGTTTTTGTTTTTATTTTGTTTTCTCAGGGTTCCCCCCCCCCCCCCCGTTTGTGTTGTGTGTGTGGAAATGGCGAACTCAGCAAATACAAACACCATGCCTAAATTGTGTTGATATGTAGTTGAAAATGTCACTAATGATGTGAGATATCTTTCTGGATGATGGAATGGGTGAACAAGTCCTGATGGAACTAAAAACCATTTGGGAAAATAAGCTAATGCAATCTAGGGCAGTGGATGGACTTCATTCAGTAGAGCTGCAGCTTTTGTTGCAAGTTCAGCAGCAGCATCAACCCCAGGAGCAGCAGCAGCATCACCATCACCATCACCACCCCCATGAGCAAGCATGACCACAGCAGAATACAACAGCAAGCTCAGACCCAGCAGGTCCTTATTCCTGCATCCCAGCAAGCTACAGCACTGCAAGTTATTGTTCCTGGTTCTAAGTTGATACAACATATGAATGCATCAACCTGAGTGCTACTGCTGCAGCTATTACTTTGGCACTTGGCACTCTCTTCAGGTGTGACTCCTGTTCAACAGATATTAACAAATTCAGGTCAGCCTCTTCAGGTGGTCAGAGCTGCCAGTGGTGCCCAGTATATCTTTCAACCTCAGCAGTCAGTGGTTCTACAACAATAGGATATACCACAAATACAGCTTGGTATATAACAGAATACAAAATCCTGTTATCCATTAGGTACTGGCCCCTCTTCCTGGAGGTATTTTACCACAAGTAGGTGTCATCATCCAGCCTCAGCAAATCTTTACAGGAAATGACTCAAGTTATACCTGCAACAGGGGCAGCACCTGCACCAGCACAAACGCACATAAGTACAACTGGTCAGCGGCAACCCACAGGCCCAGCCTGCTCAGTCACAAGCTGCGTCGGTGTTTCAAGTTGATGGAACTGGAAATACGTCATCTGAAGAAGATGAAGATGAAGGTGAAGAAGATTATGATGATGAAAAGTAAAATAAAGAGAAAGATGTAGCTGAAGATGGGCAGGTCAACGAAGAGCCCTCAATAGTGAAAGTGATACGCGTGATGAGGAAGGGCAGGAACTCTTTGACACAGAAAATGTTGTCATTTGCCAATATGATAAGATACACAGAAGTGAAAACAAATGGAAATTTCATCTCAAGGATGGCATTATGAATCTTAATGGAAGAGATGATTCTTTTTCTAAAGCCATTGGAAATGCAGAATGGTGAAGAGTTGCTTCTTTTCTTTTATAAATAAAATGAAACAAACTTTAAAAAAATGTAAGTGGACAGTTTGAAACTTGGGACATAAACCAACCAAAACTTACCAAATATAACCACACGCAATAAGCAGTTTCAGTTCAATCTATCAAAAGGGAAGTTTCTTCAGTTTATTCGTACAAGTATCATCTAGTTTAACCCAAGTTGGAGGAAGAAATATAGACAGAGCTTTATGTGCTAAGTATTGGTGGCAGGTATTTGTATTTAAAATTGTCAATTATGGTTTTCCTACACAAAATCCCAGCCCTCCCCCCCTCAGCAAGGTGCTACAGTTCCATTACTTGCCAGTTAGAGGTAGTGACTATGTTGTCTTTGTCCCAGTAGCTTTCCTTCTACTGCACTTTTTACAAAAGGGTAAGAATTATGGTGTTGAATTTTAATTCACTTGTATAAGGAAACAATGTAAAACTCTCATATTATGTCTTAATTATTTTTACTTGCTGTTTTTCCTCAGTAACATATACCTCTTCCTTCCCTGCTTTATGAAACATCTATTTAAGAGTTAAAGATGATCACATTTAGTTTGGAGGCAAAACTTGACCCAGGAATGAATGCTTCTTTTAGTTAGATTTTAATACTTAGTAATTAAATCTAAAGTAATCTAAAGTCTTGGGTCTTGCCCGAGTTAAGTGGAATTAAAATGACAACTTTAATTTTCTTACTGTATTGTTTCTTTTAGTCTCATACCTCAAAAGAAAACCCTGTTGGTCCTCAGGAATACAGTTTTATTTCACAAAGGTAGCATTTAGCTGAAATTATATACAAGTAAATATAGATGTAGACTTTTTTCTTATTGGGCTGAAATGTATGCTTATATATGTATTTTGTCTTTAAGCTAAACAAATATTCAAATAACATTCTGAAGCATAGGGTGGGCAGTGAAGACCTGGATTTTTATGAAACAATTTGGTAATTATAAAAGTTCCTTGTGTTTGTTAGTAAAGAATTGAAAAAGCAAAAAAAAAAAAAAAGCCTCTTGCTGTCCACTGAGTATAAAGTATGTCCAGTTTTTTTTTATCATAGTTTTTCATGTCTTTCACATTTCATTCTTTTCATTCATCAGTATTTATTAAGTGCCTGTTGAATGACAGATACGGAACTAATATGGGAACATACAAAGAAAAATAAAACAAAGGCTCAGCCCTCAATGGACTTAAAAACAGTCTATTGGGAAAGACAGATAGACGAAGCATCAGTTATAATGCAATTCAAAATGTTTCTGAGGGTGGGTAAAATTTGACTCCAACCTTTCTTTCTAACTTCATTTTATACTCCTCTCTCTGCATACTCCAGCCACACCATATCAATTTACATTTACCAAACATGCTATCAATTTAGGGAAATTTGTTCACACTCTCTGTCTGAAATGCTCTTCCTGTGCCTACTGAAATCCTTTTAGGGTCAACTTCAAACATTTCTTCTCAGGAAAATAGTCTTTACTTATCCCAGAGTTAATCACACCCACTTCTGTTCCCCCATTAAACCTCCCAAGGCATTTTATCATAATCTGCCTTAAAATCAATTCATCTATCCCCTAGGAAAGTGCCTTGTGCAAAAGAGGCATCCAATAAACTTTTATACTACTGAGTTTCCAAATAGCTATTTTGTTTCTACCCTATTTCTTGCAGTAAGATAAATTACTTCTTGCAACTGACCTGAAATCTGGTCTTAAATAGAACAAATTATATCAGGATTGTGAGCTGAACACCAGTTAAGTGTTTCTGAAAGTTATTACACAAACTGAGCAATTAAATACTATACTAGGTACTAGGGTATAATGGACACTGCTCTACATGTATATGATCCCCACTAGTTTTTTACTTAAGTAAAATCTTATTTTCTTCAGGTATCCCAAGCTATGCCATTCATTACTCCCACAAAGAAAATAGTCTCCACTGAAGATGAAATTCTATTTTAAAATATAAGCACAAAGAAGTGATTTTCCATAAATGACGGTCAGCAGATCCAAAAGAACAGTATATTGGCATCTTAGAACATGAACTTATAAAACAGGCTTTAAATGAGCAAGAAGATAAAAGAAGTAAAACAACAAGGAAAGAAGATGACAATATGGGAAAAGAGGTAGATTTAAATAACTATATGGAACATCTCGAATGTAAAATAAAGTCATTAAAAATAGTCAGTGAAAAGCTGGGGGAAAAAAGATAAGGAGAATGGAGAATGGAATGAGAATATTCACCCTATTTTCTAATAAGATTTCCAGAATGAGAGACTAGAGAAAATGAGAAACAATATTTGAAATATAGAGATCATCAGACTGAGAAAGCACATGTCCTAAACAGGATTATTAAAAATGAATCCAGGAAGAAAAAAAAGAAAAAAAGGGTGGGCCATGGTGGCTCAGTAGGCAGAGTTCTCACCAGCCATGCCAGAAACCCAGGTTTGATTCCCAGTGCCTGCCCATGCGGAAAAAAAAAAAAAAATGAATCTGGGAGGTACAAGGGTAGTTCAGTGGTAGAATTCTCACCTGCCATGCACAGACCCAGGTTCAGTTCCCTGACCATGCACCTTCCAAAAAAAAATCCACACCAATAAAAGTTGCAATGAAAGTACAAAACACCATAGGCAAAATGATAAAAGAGACCATAGAGAAAATATGAGGTAACAATTTGATTAACAGGAGGTTTCTCAACAGCCACAGTAAAGGTCAAAGGCAGTGGTATAATATCTTTAAGGTGCTTAGGCAAAGTAGCTAATAACTTAGAACATTAAAGCCACCTAAATTATCACTTAGGGAAAAGAGCAAACTCCAGATAGTTTCAGACAAAGGCCAAGAGAGTTTGCCATTCATAGATCATTGCTGGAATAATTGCTAATGGATGTACTTCTATAAAAAGAACATAGAACTTAAAAAGGAAGAAAGGTAAAAGTGATGGTGAGCCAAGAAATTTTCTGCATGTTTTTCCCCTACATGTTTATCTAAATAAGCAAAAAATAGGTAGATCAAGCAGAAAAATACTAGTAAGGATATGGAAGATTTAAATAGCATTTAACAAGTTTGAATGGGGCGGCTGCCGTGGCTCAGCAGGCAGAGCTCCGACCTGCCGTGCTGGAGGTCTGGAGTTCGATCCCTGGTGCCTCCTGCCCATATGCAAATTTAAAAAAAAAAAAAAAAAAAACAAGTTTGAATGTTGTGGAACTTCCAATAAATGAAAAAAATATGCACGTTCTTCAGCAAAAATAGAACATTCTCAAAAGTCAATCTTATGCTAGGCCGCAAAAAAGTCTTCCCAAATGTCAACGAATCAGTATCATGTGAACTTCATTCTGTGACCACCTTGCAATGAAATTAGAAGTTTATCCAACAAATTGAGCACATTCTATGTTCCATTGTTCTAAGTATTCTGTATACCTTAGTGAAAAACAAAATTCAAACTGCATAAAATTTACATTATAGTTACATGAGAGAAAGAATGAACACAATACATAAATTATATGGTATGTGAGAAGGTGAATTAGTACTTTGGGGGGGAATAAAACAGAGGTAAGTCAGAGTACAGGACATTGGGAATGTGAAATGTGAGCAAAGACTTGACGAAGGTGAGGGAGTTAGCCATGTGCATACCTGGGAAAAGAATATTGCAAGCAGATGAAACAGCTAAGTCTAAGACTAGAGTGTGTGTGTGATGTGTTCAGGGAAAAGCAACAGGCCCGTGTAGCTAGAAATCCATGAGTGAGGATTAGACTGGTAGGTTAGTAGACTAGTAGGCAGTAAAAGAGGCAGCCCCCCGCTGCAACTCAAAATGGAGAGCCTTAAATATATCTGTTAGGAGACAAGAAAGAATGCAAATTGTTGAGCTAAATATTTTTTTAAAGTTAGGAAGAGGATAATGAAGTAAAGAGTATAAATTTATGAAAGAAAAGCAGTAATGAAGTTTAACAAACACAAAACCTGGTTCTTTGAAATAACAAATAAAAAAGAATCAAAATGGTAAGTGGAAAGGAGGACATATATTGAATATCCGATTCAGTGGAGATTTAAAAATCACAAGAGAATACTCTAGAAAAATAAATTTGAAGACTTAGATGCATTAAGCAATTTTATAGAAGAATATAAATTTCCAAAAAGTAACAGGAATTAATAGAAATTCAATTAAAAACAAATTCAATCAGTAATCAAAAAAGATATTCTTAAAAGAAAGAAAGAAAAGATGGTTGAGTCTCACAGGCAAGTTGTACCCAACTTCAAGGAACAGGTAATTCCTTTGTTTTATAAACTATTTCAAAGAATGAAAAGAAAGGGAAAGCTTCTCTTTTGAGGCTTGGATAATTTGAACTCCAAGCTCAACAAAAAGAGCATGAGAAAAGAAAATTATAAAACATTCTCACTTAAAAACAATTATGCAAAAAACCAAATTAAACATTTTCAAATTGAATTCAGAAAAATATGTATGTACATATGTACACACATGCATATACATATATAAACATATATATGCATGTGATGTGTGTGTTTGTGTGCGTGCGCACGCACATGCGTGTGTGTGTGTGTGTATAGTCATCAATAAGGTATTATCCCAGGAAGGGAGAACATGGGAAAAGAAAAACATAAATCTTATAAACTGATCTCACTTGTAAACATATAGGCAAAAACCCCAAAGTAAATATTTTCTCATTGAACAAGGCAAAAAATAATATTTATGCATATATAACAAAAATGCATATATTTTTATCAGAGCAGGAATTTTTCGTGATGCTATAGTCAAATATTGATGATATAAAATATCCCGTTTTTGTTTTAATTAATTTTTCTTTTATCTTAAGCCTTCTTATCAGAGCCATTAAGTTTTCAATGCTAATATATAGAGCTTATGAAAGAAAAAGTGAGACCTTTTTATTTTTTTTTCCATCTCCCTTACCTAACCTGAATGACAGAGCTAGGCGCCACAAATGTACTAATCCTTTTTCATTGAAGAAGATATTTTTCTCTTCCTTGCCTCCTACAAGGCTAATGACTATAGATCCAACCCAGCAAACAGCATTAGGGAAGTAGTTACATTTGGAGCAACATCGCCAGCTTTGCAAATAGCATGGCTAGTGGTCCTCACGGAAGGCCTGGGAAGAAAGCAGGGTCAAACAACTTGGTCAAATGAGCTCTTTCATGGACATCCATTTTTTCTGCCTAGCATCTGTATGTCCTATGGCCATTGTTCCCTGATTTTTGTGTACTTCTGATGAAGTGAACTTCATTCCAGAGCCTTAGAATTGAATCTCATGTGCCTTAATTCCCCAGTTCAGGAGTTTTGGGTTTGAGCATTCAGAAAGCCATCTTCCTCTTTCCCAGAATAGACTGCTGAAAAACATCTGGTGACTAGGAGAAAAGACTCTACCTGAGAATGAAGCCAAATTTGGGAAGCAAACCTTAGAAATGGTGAAAGGGGAACTGGTTCCTAGTAACATGGGTTGAGCCCTGGATCAATGTGTGCCTGAAGCTATCTCTGCCCTGTTATATTACATAACCAATAAATTCCCTTTTCCTACTTAAACCACATAAAGTTGGATATTCTGTCACCTGCAGCCACGAGTGTCCCAATAAAGCTTACTATTTTAAGCAGACTAACTTCCAACACCACCCTGAAATTTCAACTTTCAGCCCATTCCCTGTTCATTATGGAAGGCCATCCTTTAGATTGACTTGGGATTTTTGCTCCTACTGAAATTCAGAGAGGGGATTTGGAGCAGTTATGCTGCTCTTGCTTTCTTGCTCCTGAAATTGCCTCTGGCCTTCTCCTCCTCACCGAGGCTGATAGATGTTCTATTCCCTGGAGCTAGAAAAGGGCCCTGAGGAGGGAGCACTGCTGTAGGAAATGAAACTCACCATTAGTGGCGGTTTTGACATTGTACTGGGTGTCTTCCCTTGTTTTACACTTCAGCACCCTCTGCATTCTCATCACCCCATTTTCAGAAAAGTAAAGTGGAAGCATTTTTTTGTAAATCAAATCAAAAGCCCCAAAATATCTTCCAGCCAGAATGAAAACAAGTTCAACAAACTATTCAAATTTATAGTAATTATTATATACTTCAGCAACTTCACCTTAAAAACATTGGAGTATAAGTAGTTACAACTAAGCTGGAATCAGTTCTCGATTTATAAAAAACCCAATATGTTTACTGAATAGGTATTCTTTTGTATTTTTAGTCTTATGTTTTTTCTCTATATTTACAATTTCCCACTTAATATTAATCTAATAGCACCATTAATTAAATGTAATGTCTGTTGTAAGCACTAATTCTGGCTAAAATACAAACATTTTATAGAGTTTGTTGTTTTCCCCCCAAAATTAAATAGACTTTAATCTACTTTCACAGAATTGCTTATAATCTTCACTCCAGGGCAGAGGACTCAGCAGGGAGAAGGAAAAGTAACAAAAAGAAATAAAATTTATGCTAGATGGGAAGAAATTTTACTTTTAATGTTGGCAGCCTGTGGGACTATTCCCTTAAGCCTAATTGTGGTTGGAATTTGTTTGACTTTGGGTTAATCACTCGCAGTTACTGCTGCCTGGCCAACCCTAATTATAAATTAATGATGGGCTCTGCAGAGGGAGTAGGTAGAGATTCCTGGACATGCACTGAACTGAGCAGCATACCCTGAGCAAAAAAGTATGAGTAAAGATGCCACTGAATGTATAGTATCTGTATTTAACTGTTTTTACTACAATTATTCTATATGCGTTGTTATTTCTATGCTGCTCTTGTTTTCCGTGGTTGTGGACTGCCACGACTATGTAGTCTTGGATGGACGGCTCCACTGATGGCAGCGGTAAGGGCGTAATAGTAGCACTTTTTCTAAGGTGGAAATTCAGAATGAACTCTTTTACAGAATAGTTTCTTCTGTATTTTAGTCACTACTGTATTTCCATAGAGCCTATGGAAAGTAGAGTATGATTACAAAATATCTTATCACTCTTGCTTTTTTTGTTGGGCTAAGAGACAAGGTTTTCCTGTGCAGCAGTAAATTGTGGAAAGTAATTAAGCAAAAAAGGCCTTTCCCTTGACGTTCTTCAGGCATTACTTTGTTGCTCAAAATTGTCCCCTGTGTTGATAAGAAAATCTTAGGATCACACATCTTATTATCTGTCACTGGGTTAAATTAGTTAATTTGAAAATGACTACATTATGAAAAATGTATTTCACAGTATTCTAACAGATGCTGCTGGTATAGTAACCTAATGTAGCAAAGGCACCAAATGTGCTCAAGCATGACTTTGGCACTATTTTCATAAGTGATGATATATCCTAATTGAAACTTGCTATAATTATATTTTCTCCTCCACTGTCGTGAAAACATACCAATCTATGTGTTTTTGTGTACCCATGATTTAGGAATATAAGGTACATTTTGGCTTTCCACTCTGTAGTTTTAGATTTAGATTTGAAAATAGTAGATTTTAGCTTTCTGAAAAATTAATCCAATGAGTTAATTCAGTTCCCAGGTATGTAGTAATTCTTCTTTATCACTTAGTCATAGTAATTTAAACTTGAATATTTGTATAAAACATTTTTAAATTTCAAATTACATTGCTGTATCATAGGGAATAGTTATAGTCTTTTTTGACTTACTGAATGAATCATTTTAGATATCTTCAAAGAAAGTCCTGAATATTTATTTTTTTATCATTGTATGGTAATTTATGTATATTATGTCCTTGTATCATGTAATTCTTAAACCCTTTTTTTTGTGAAGCCAACGCACATTAGAAAAATATTTTTAAAAAATAGATCAACAATTCATTTATTTATCACAAAGCAAAATCCATGTAACTACCAACCAGGTTAAGAAATAAAACATTGCCAGTACCCCCAGAATTCTCCCTTATTTCCTTTCCCAATTCCTATACCCCGTCTCTCCCCAGCCTCAGAGTCACAATTTTGACTTTTATGTTAATCACTTTCTTGCTTTTCTTTTTAGTTTTACCACCGTAGTCATGCATTTCAAACAGAATGATTTAGTTTTCCGTGTTTTTTTTATAAGCTTTTTTATTAATTAAAAAACTTAACAAAAGAACATTAAAATATCATTCCATTCTACATATACAATCAGTAATTCTTAATATTATCACATAGTTGCATATTCATCATTTCTTAGAACATTTGCATCGATTTAGAAAAAGAAATAAAAAGACATCAGAAAAAGGAATAAAACGATAATAGAGAAAAAAAGATTATACATA